>NIVC01003717.1:0-80890 GCA_002269645.1 Macrostomum lignano
AGGCCAAAGGGAAAAGCAAGCTCATGTGATTCAGTTGTAGCCGGAAAAAATTAAATAAAATGACTCAGACGATAAGCTCATTGGATGATGGGGTAAAAACTCAGCAATAAGAACATTAACTTTAAACCAGCAGATTCATTACAATATAATTAATTGCACATAAAAATCAAGCATTTTTAACTAAATGAAAACGCCATCGAAATCTTTAACTACACAGCAACCGTTTCCATAGCAACACTGACGCCAGACGGTTTGTTGTCGCCGCCAAATCGGGCGCAACGCTTTTTACGCCGACATGGCCGGCACAGAGGTCCTGGCGTTGTACACCATACACGGCGCGGCATTTCTTATTGCTGCAATTGTCTAAATCGATTAGAATCGAACGATTCAAATTTAGCTGGTTAGAGCGTTGCTGTTGCTGTTGTTGACGGCGATAGGAAGCGCCGACACTGCTACTCGTAGCACCGCTGACGCCAGCACACACAGCCGTAGTTGTCTTTGGCCGACCAGTTCGGTGCAGCCGCAGTGTCGCTCCTTCTCCAATTGGGCCAAGTGATAATATCTGCGTTGGTTAAAAATTTGTGGCGCCGATTGTTAGTTATGCGGGGCGCAATAGATCAGTGGCTACGAGTATAAGTGTCGACCTTGAACGCGCCAAAACCGTCCCAAACCGGGTTCGAATCCTTGGGCCCAGCCAAAAGAGAAAATACAAAGCAGAAGATAATCGCGTCCTAAGTTTAGAAATCTACAAAACCTGTCGAATTAGAAGCACTGATACTGGTAGAAAATCAGAAGTTATTTAGATTATCCTTCTGTGAATAGGTCACAGTAATAACCTAAATCCGTATTATAAACTTCGATACATGTCGGCACTGTAAAATGCTAAAATATTTGATATAACTTTTCATCACTGTGGTATGAAACAAAAATCACCACCCAACTTCTAATCACTATCTGGAATGTAGAAATCAAATCTCAAAAAGTATTTCGATACATATCGGCGATTTGTGTCAAAACAAAAACGCACTTAGCCTGTTCCTGGCGCGACAAAGACTGCCACTGCCGGCCCAATAGTCGATTAATTTCCGCGGACTCTCGAAGCGAATGTTCGGCAGCTACTGCTGCTCGATGGTCGCGCATATACAGCATAAAAGCATTCAGCGGCTTCTTGATTCGCTGCTTTGGCTGTTGCTGTGGCTGCTGTTGCAACGCCCGACGTGCAGCTGACCGACTGCTGCTTGACTGCGCTGAAATTAAAGTTTTAATGCTTCCATAAATTAAGCCACTCTTCTAATTCTTCAGAACAATATTGACAATGATTTCTGATAAGATATCTGCCTGTTTGTCTGCCTGCCTGTCTTTCTGTCTCTCTGTCTTAGTGTCTGTCTGTGCTGTCTGTCTGTCTTAGTGTCTGTCTGTCTGTCTGTCTGTCTGTCTGTCTGTCTGTCTTAGTGTCTGTCTGTCTGTCTTAGTGTCTGTCTGTCTGTCTGTCTTAGTGTCTGTCTGTGCTGTCTGTCTGTCTGTCTTAGTGTCTGTCTGTCTGTCTTAGTGTCTGTCTGTGTGTCTGTCTGTCTTAGTGTCTGTCTGTGTGTCTGTCTGTCTTAGTGTCTGTCTTAGTGTCTGTCTGTCTGTCTTAGTGTCTGTCTCTGCTGTCTGTCTGTCTGTCTTAGTGTCGTGTCGTGTCTGTCTGTCTGTCTTAGTGTCTGTCTGTCTGTCTTAGTGTCTGTCTGTCTGTCTGCCTGCCTCCCATCTATTCACCATTCGCACTCACAGTTGGACTCGTTGAGCATAGCCTGAGCAGCACTTTGCGGCGGTAACTGAGCACACCCGGCCGTAATTAGCGACCGAACGAGAAGCAGCAGCAGCAGACTGGAGAGGCTGATGCACCAATTCGAACGGGCGCCAAAGCGCTTCTGCAGCAGCAGCTGCAGCTGCCGCACTCTCCGCCTCCGCCACTAATTCGCTTTTATCTCGACGAAGATTCGAGGGTTCAGAGGATCGAAGACGATTACGCAGAAGGTCATCGTGGCTGAGAGCTGACGCTGCGCCATCCTCATCCTCTTCCTGCTTCAATGCGCCAGCCTCTTCGCCTTCCTCATCGGGATTGTCTTCATCGTCATCCTCTTGATTGTAGTTTTTCAACTCGTCGGTGGCTGCTAAGTGATCGTCAAGGCTACCGGATCTGCCGATTCGAGCTGCGGTTGTTGCCGCTGATGATGCCAAATCCGGGCTCAGGCAGCTGAGGAAGTTTTGATATTTTAACGGATTATCGGGGAATCCAATGCAATTCTTCAAGGAATTCCAGTGCGATTCTTAGGGGAATTCCAATGCGACTCTTGGGGGAATTCCAATGCGATTATAAGGGAATTCCAAAGCGATTATAAGGGAATTCCAATGCGATTCTTAGGGGAATTTCAATGCGACTCTTGGGGGAATTCCAATGCGATTCTTAGGGGAATTCCAATGCGATTCTTAGGGGAATTCCAATGCGATTCTTAGGGGAATTCCAATGCGATACCTGGGGAATTCCAATGCGATTCTTGGGAATCCCCAAGCGATTTTTGGGGAATTCTAATGCGATTCTTAGGGGAATACCAATGTGATTCTAAGGAAATTCCAATCCGATTCTTAGGGGAATTCTAATGCGATTCTTGGGAATTCCAATGCGACTCTTCGGGGAAGTTTAATTCAATTGTTAGGGGAATATTTATAGCAATTTTTTGGACTTTCAATTGTATGATATGATGATATGCGGGATTATAAAGACAATCAACAGGGGGGATATAAATGGCGATTTTAAGAATTGATTCTTTTACATAGCTATCAGAACTAATGGTGGATTCCTTTAAAAAGATCTCTATTGAATATACATTAGCAGCTAAAGTACACGTGATGCAGATATCTCACACTAATGGACTCGCGATTTTTTGCAATTACATCTATCAGTAAGTTTACCTGACTCTGCTGAGATGCTGCTGCTGCTGCTGCATAGCAACGGTTGTCAAGGCTCTGGCCAACATTTTAGCAACCGTTTTTTTACGAGCGCTGCAATGGTGGGTTTGTGAACAACATAAAAAATTGTATAAAGATTCAAGTCACTATGACATTCAATATTTTAACATTCTAGCCTGAAAAATGCCACTAAATGTTCTGCAAACACCTCGAGAAAAATTACTAAATATCTTGAATTATTTAGGAAATACTTATTGAAGTGTCCGTGGTGGAGCACCTTGAAGAGTCTGTGGTGGAGCACCTTGAAGAGTCTGTGGTGGAGGACCTTGAAGAGTCTGTGATGTAGCACCTTGAAGAGTCTGTGATGGAGCACCTTGAAGAGTCTGTGGTGGGACACCTGGAAGAGTCTGTGGTGGAGCACCTTGAAGAGTCTGTGGTGGGACACCTTGAAGAGTCTGTGGTGGAGCACCTTGAAGAGTCTGTGGTGGAGCACCTTGAAGAGTCTGTGATGGAGCACATTGAAGAGTCTGTGATGGAGCACATTGAAGAGTCTGTGGTGGAGCACCTTGAAGTCTGTGGTGGAGCACTTGAAGAGTCTGTGATGGAGCACCTTGAAGTCTGTGGTGGAGCACCTTGAAGAGTCTGTGGTGGAGGACCTTGAAGAGTCTGTGATGTAGCACCTTGAAGAGTCTGTGATGGAGCACCTTGAAGAGTCTGTGGTGGGACACCTTGAAGAGTCTGTGGTGGAGCACCTTGAAGAGTCTGTGGTGGGACACCTTGAAGAGTCTGTGGTGGAGCACCTTGAAGAGTCTGTGGTGGAGCACCTTGAAGAGTCTGTGATGGAGCACATTGAAGAGTCTGTGGTGGAGCACCTTGAAGTCTGTGGTGGAGCACTTGAAGAGTCTGTGATGGAGCACCTTGAAGTCTGTGATGGAGCACCTTGAAGAGTCTGTGGTGGAGCACCTTGAAGAGTCTGTGGTGGAGGACCTTGAAGAGTCTGTGATGTAGCACCTTGAAGAGTCTGTGATGGAGCACCTTGAAGAGTCTGTGGTGGGACACCTTGAAGAGTCTGTGGTGGAGCACCTTGAAGAGTCTGTGGTGGGACACCTTGAAGAGTCTGTGGTGGAGCACCTTGAAGAGTCTGTGGTGGAGCACCTTGAAGAGTCTGTGATGGAGCACATTGAAGAGTCTGTGGTGGAGCACCTTGAAGTCTGTGGTGGAGCACTTGAAGAGTCTGTGATGGAGCACCTTGAAGTCTGTGGTGGAGCACCTTGAAGAGTCTGTGGTGGAGCACCTTGAAGAGTCTGTGGTGGAGGACCTTGAAGAGTCTGTGATGTAGCACCTTGAAGAGTCTGTGATGGAGCACCTTGAAGAGTCTGTGGTGGGACACCTTGAAGAGTCTGTGATGGAGCACCTTGAAGTCTGTGGTGGAGCACCTTGAAGAGTCTGTGGTGGAGGACCTTGAAGAGTCTGTGATGTAGCACCTTGAAGAGTCTGTGATGGAGCACCTTGAAGAGTCTGTGGTGGGACACCTTGAAGAGTCTGTGGTGGAGCACCTTGAAGAGTCTGTGGTGGGACACCTTGAAGAGTCTGTGGTGGAGCACCTTGAAGAGTCTGTGGTGGAGCACCTTGAAGAGTCTGTGATGGAGCACATTGAAGAGTCTGTGGTGGAGCACCTTGAAGTCTGTGGTGGAGCACTTGAAGAGTCTGTGATGGAGCACCTTGAAGTCTGGTGGAGCAAAAGTGTCTCTGGTGGAGCACCTTAAAGTGTGTAAGGTGAAAGACATTGAAGTAACTTACTTATCGACTAATAGGTAATTAAAAAATCCAGATAGTATAAGAAAAAGTACAATGTCTTTTGGTGTAAGGAACTGAAATTGAAACGGGTCACTTCTTACACTAGCAGAAGTGGTCACACAACCTATACCTATGCAAAGCCTTAAAGCAACGAATGGCAGATCGTCTAGGTATATAAAATAGCTAGAAAGGATTTTAACAAAGAACGCACACAATGCATACTGCACTACAGTTTTTATTACGGCTATTGTCAATAGTGTTTGCAAGTATTAAGTGTATATTAAAAATTTTATATATTTTTCCAATAATCAATCAATTGTTAAATTTGAGACAAAATGGTGTACAGACACACTGGAGTACACACAATATAGAGCAGCGAGTGGTGCATAGATGTAATTAAAGCATACTGTATGTGCTATCAAATTACTGTGTAAATAAATAAACATATATTTCAGATAAACTCGAAACTCTGAACTATATATTATTATACGATAATTACCGTTCGACAGAAAAAGCACAATCTACCTGGATAGACATTTATGTAATTAGATTTTTTCACTGTTTTAAATTAAGACAAACGTTACGTTAATATTTCGACGCATTTCGAACTCCACTGAGGTGCATCGTCACCTCTAGGCTATCAGGATTGATAGGTGCTGCAATTGTGAACCTGAATAAGTGCTTTAAAATAGCAACTATCAACGGACTGCATATCCCACAGACACTCAATATTTGCTGTTTACCCGATATGGTTAGGGTTAACGCTTGCCGAAGATATGAAACGTCGGAGACATGGGGTGTCGGAGATATGAAATTTTGGAGATATGAAGTATCGGAAATATGAAGTGTCGGAAATATGAAGTGTCGGAAATATGAAGTATCGGAAATATGAATTGTCGCAGATATGAAGTGTCGGAAATATGAATTGTCGGAGATATGAAGTGTCGGAGCTATGAAGTGTCGGGGATACGAAGTGTCGGAGATATGAGGTGTCGGAGATATGAAGTGTCGGAGCTATGAAGTGTCGGGGATACCAAGTGTCGGAGATATGAAGTGTCGGGGATACGAAGTGTCGGAGATATGAAGTGTCGGGGATACGAAGTGTCGGAGATATGAGGTGTCGGAGATATGAAGTGTCGGAGCTATGAAGTGTCGGGGATACCAAGTGTCGGAGATATGAAGTGTCGGAGATATGAAGTGTCGGAGATACGAAGTGTCGGAGATACGAAGTGTCGGAGCTATGAAGTGTCGGGGATACCAAGTGTCGGAGATATGAAGTGTCGGAGATATGAAGTGTCGGAGATATGAAGTGTCGGAGATATGAAGTGTCGGAGATACGAAGTGTCGGAGATATGAAGTGTCGGAGATATGAAGTGTCGGAGCTATGAAGTGTCGGAGATATGAAGTGTCGGAGATATGAAGTGTCGGAGCTATGAAGTGTCGGAGATATGAAGTGTCGGAGATACTAGAGCACCACAAGCTCACTATCCTGAAACTCTGCATAGGAATATCGATTTTGATGTCGATTTTTTAGCTTTTTACTTCTCATCGCCAAACGATTATAAAACCTGGCAGTTACAAAAGATTTTTTTCTATTAACTAAAGCGCAGCGCACACTTACTCAAATCAGAAGTCAATATTGTAGCAGAGACAATTTATGAAAACAAAATTATGAACTATTTAAACAGACAAACCACCCGACAGGAAGAATGATAATAATAAGATTGAAAATAAGCAAGTTTACCGGAATGCCAAATCGCTGCAATTCCGTAAAACATACTTAGCGTTAATCACCGATAACGGATTAGCAACAGTAGTAACAGTTATAAATTTATAATATATACACTATTTATTGTAACAGGCAACAAGTCGAAATAAAATTCGGAATTTATTTTTAAACCCGTCATCCTGCAGGATGAGAGGCAGGGATTTGCCGCAATAAAATCAATAATAATTCTTGGTTACATTTAGAACAGTTTATTAAATATTATTAACGAACTCAGCAGATATTGATCGCATTCTCCTCAATCAATTGTTTTCGTCCTGCAGGTGCTGAAGCGATTCCCCAATCTTCAAAGACGTCAGCCGCTCCCAGGGGATTTTCTCGCCGAACACGGGCAGGGGACGGCGGAAGCCTTTGACGTGGCCGCTCATGTTGAAGAACACGCCCTTCAGGCCCTCCTGCGGTGGCAGCGGGCTGCTGTTACTGTCTGTCTGTCTGTCTGTCTGTCTGTCTGTCTGTCTATCTGTGTGTCTGTCTTTCTGTCTGTCTGTCTGTCTGTCTGTCTGTCTGTCTGTCTGTCTGTCTATCTGTGTGTCTGTCTGTCTGTGTGTCTGTCTGTCTGTCTGTCTGTCTGTCTGTCTGTCTATCTGTGTGTCTGTCTGTCTGTCTGTCTGTCTGTCTGTCTGTCTATCTGTGTGTCTGTCTTTCTGTCTGTCTGTCTGTCTGTCTGTCTGTCTTTTTGTCTGTCTTTTTGTCTGTCTTTTTGTCTGTCTGTCTGTCTGTCTGTCTGTCTGTCTGTCTGTCTCTGCCTGTATGTCTGTCTGTCTGTCTGTCTGTCTGTCTGTTTGTCTGTCTGTCTGTCTGTTTGTCTGTCTGTCAGCTTGCGTGTCTGTCTGTCTGTCTGTCTGTCTGTCTGTCTGTCTGTCTGTCTGTCTCTTCAGTAAACGTAAAAAGCAGTTTCAAAGCAATTTTGAAGCCGCCCAATCAATAGCAATAGCAATAACACGAGTCGGAATAATAATAATAAGACTGGCCCAGCCGCTACCGAGGCAAACCGAATGATACAGAACCGCAGCAAAGAAGAGACAGAGTTGGCATAAGTGTGCTAATAATTTACCGGCAAAGAACCGCCACACAAGCAGAAATCACTCCCTAAGGCCCAAGTGCTTCTTGCGAAATCCTCTACCGCGGCCCATCCCCCTCCCCCGAGCTAGTGGGAACAAAATGCGGGAGCTTCTGTAGAACGCACTGATAAACTAGCTAAACTGCCTTTGCACTGCTTTGCACTTTTATAAATAACCAAGCATGCACTCGCGCAGTTGTTGGGATGCCCGGGATGCTATGATTCATAGTGTGTTATTGATAGCTGTGTCACGACAGGCATCTAAGTACATGCCATATTTGGAACTAAAAATCTTGGAAAATATTACCCAAATCCAAAAAAGAGACAATCTTCCCCAAATCCCCATAAGACAATCTTTCCCAAATCCCAATAAGAGACAATCTTCCCCAAATCCCAGTAAGACAATCTTCCCCTAATCCTAAAAAGACAATCTTCCCAAATCCCAATAAGAGACAATCTTCCCCAAATCCCAGTAAGACAATCTTCCCCTAATCCTAAAAAGACAATCTTCCCAAATCCCAATAAGAGACAATCTTCCCCAAATCCCAATAAGACAATCTTCCCCAAATCCCAATAAGACAATCTTCCCCAAATCCCAATAAGACAATCTTCCCCAAATCCCAATAAGACAATCTTCCCCAAATCCCAATAAGACAATCTTCCCCAAATCCCAATAAGACAATCTTCCCCAAATCCCAATAAGACAATCTTCCCCAAATCCCAATAAGACAATCTCCCCCAAATTCCAATAAGAGACTATCCTCCCCAAATCCCAATAAGACAATCTCCCCCAAATTCCAATAAGAGACTATCCTCCCTAAATCCCAATAAGACAATCTCCCCCAAATCCCAATAAGAGACTATCCTCCCCAAATCCCAATAAGACAATCTCCCCCAAATCCAATAAGAGACTATCCTCCCCAAATCCCAATAAGACAATCTCCCCAAATTCCAATAAGAGACTATCCTCCCCAAATCCCAATAAGACAATCTCCCCAAATTCCAATAAGAGACTATCCTCCCCAAATCCCAATAAGACAATCTCCCCCAAATCCCAATAAGAGACTATCCTCCCCAAATCCCAATAAGACAATCTCCCCCAAATTCCAATAAGAGACTATCCTCCCCAAATCCCAATAAGACAATCTCCCCCAAATTCCAATAAGACAATCTTCCCCAAATCCCAATAAGACAATCTTCCCCAAATCCTAATAAGAGACAATCTTCCCAATTCCCAAAAAGCAGATCGCCAACCTGATAGGCTGTCTCGGCCTCCTGAATCTTCCTAGCAACGTCGGCAGCAAAGCCGGCCTCCCGACCGCCAGGGCAGGCCAGCTCCAGAGATTTGGTGGACAGCAACTGCACATTGCCGTCGTCGAAATGATGCACCTGGTGAGTGAGGTTTTGTTAAAATATATTTGTGCTGATTTTTATTTTATAATACGCTCAGGATAAAAAAAATGATTAGAATTTAGACTCTGTCTACTAATAGTAGACATATTAAATGAAAATACAGTTCAACGTTAACTTGGAGTACAACAGTGAGAATAAAGAGGGGCGCATGGGGAGAATGGAGGCGAGAGGAGATTGAGATCGAGGAAATTAAGAGATATGAGAGGGAGAGAAGAGAAGGGAGAGAAGATGGAGGGAGAGAAGAGGGAGGCGGAGAAGAGAAGGGAGAGAAGAGGGAGGGAGAGGAGTGAGAGTGATAAAGGAGAGGGAGAGAAGAGGAAGGGAGAAAAGTGAGAGGGAGAGAAGAGAGAGGGAGAGAAGAGAGAGGGAGAGGGTACGAAGGGAGAGGGAGGGAGCGAAGGGAGAGGGAGAGGGAGTAGGGAGAGTAGGAGAGAAGGGACGGCTAGCACTGCAGAGGACGCTAGCATCCAGTTCAAGCAGGTGGCCCACACTGGCAAGCTCACCTGAACCTTAATTTTTCCAGTCCAGGAGACAGTCTTCTCCCCAGCCAGGCCGCCGCTGGGCACGGTGCAGGACCAGATGCTGCGCCAGCGGCCGTTCTGGAAATTCTTCGACTTAAAATGATGCGCCTCAATGCAGATAGTCAGCTCGATGTCGCCAGTGTCAGGGGACTTTTTGCCAAAAATGGAGCTGCTGCCGCGTTGAAACTGGTCTTCGACGTACTTGCTGATCTCGTCGTCCAGAGGCTTCGTCAGGGCCAAGACATCGTCTGGGAGTGTCAGCTCCTGGGCAGATGAGAATTGTTAATTTAAATTTGTTTGTCTAGTTTCCATGACTTCAGGGACTACAGATTCCATGACTTCAGGGACTACAGTTTCCATGACTTCAGGGACTACAGTTTCCATGACTTCAGGGACTACAGATTCCATGACTTCAGGGACTACAGATTCCATGCCTTCAGGGACTACAGATTCCATGCCTTCAGGGACTACAGATTCCATGACTTCAGGGACTACAGATTCCATGACTTCAGGGACTACAGTTTCCATGCCTTCAGGGACTACAGATTCCATGACTACAGTTTCCATGCCTTCAGGGACTACAGATTCCATGCCTTCAGGGACTACAGATTCCATGACTTCAGGGACTACAGATTCCATGACTTCAGGGACTACAGTTTCCATGCCTTCAGGGACTACAGATTCCATGACTACAGTTTCCATGCCTTCAGGGACTACAGATTCCATGACTACAGTTTCCATGACTTCAGGGACTACAGTTTCCATGACTTCAGGGACTACAGATTTCATGACTTCAGGGACTACAGATTCCATGACTTCAGGGACTACAGTTTCCATGCCTTCAGGGACTACAGATTCCATGACTTCAGGGACTACAGATTCCATGAATTCAGGACTAGTTTCCATGACTTCATGATTTAGCTGCTTCAAGGATATTAGTTGAATACCTGAAAATCGGTAGCCTCTCGCTTCAGATGATCGAACTTGAAGCTCTGCTGGGTGCGGTGGTCGGCAAAACGGCCGCCCCCGAGGTCATTATACTGCGTCACCAAGCAGCGCAACTTGCTGTTCTCAACCGAAACTGGAGTGAGCTGGTCTTTGTTATACTTGATCAGCGCAGGTAGCAGTTTACTGCGGACAATCTGCTCGTCATCTAATAGTACTTTCAAATCTGAGGGAGGGAACATAGTGAGTCTTAAGTACTATATATAGAATCGGAATAAAATGTCTAAAATTATTTTTGTTTAGCAAAACTCACCTTGCCAAACCTCAGTAGACTCTCCAGGAGGCGAGTGGAGCAGAAAGTTAGCAGCAATCTTGCCCTAAAAGATTGTTGAAAATATTTAACTAAACAGGTATTCAATTCAAAGGAGGATGCTAATAACACAACACTGAATAAAATATTGTACAAGTATGCTTTATACATGCCAATTTATATGCATGTTTGAAGGCTAAATATAAGATCAACAATAAAAGGTTCTACATGTATTTTTTAGATTATTATACAATTTAAAGTAAATTTTTTATATATTACATTTATATACAGTCTTTTTGGAATACATATCCAAAATACTAAATAGAGATCAGATAATAAAAAAATTAGGGTTTGAATTGAATTGAAGCATTACAAAGTTAAACTTTTTAGATTATATACATTTAGTTTTTACTAAAGTGTAGAGAACTAGTTCATTTTAACTATTATTGTTTTACTTTTAATTTCTTAGAAAAGTTAAACCCAGTTTTTTAAATTTAGTTTTCTGTTTTTTTCGTAAAGGGCCAGCTATTCTTTCTGATCAAAATTTAGTTACTATAACTATGTACATAGAGACTGCACCAAATGCAAACTTAATCATTTTTGTATGCTAATTGTGTAGATTGATTGTTGGGACCTGGAACTTTTGGTCCCACCTGTTGGTCTCGGCAATCTCTATACGCCAAGCTATATGCCAAAAAGGCATACAAGGCCCCTTTGTATGCCAAGTTGTACACCAAAGGTTTAATCTAGGTCCCTCTGTATGCTAGAAAATTCTGGCGTACATGTATACTATCCGGAGTCTGGCCTTAGGGCTCAAAATCTAATTGCCAATGGCTATTTTTGGTTGCCCATTGGCCATACTCAGGAAGGTTAGGCCTACATGTAAGCCGGAATTTTCCGGCGAACCATTGAAAAGTTTGGCTATTTTGGCATACCACTTTGAGCTCAAGAAATTTTTGGAGTACCAATTTTGGTGAATAAATTCTAATAATAAGGTGTATAAAAATTGTAATGTAAATTAACCCTTTTTTGTTTTTACGTAAAATAAAGAAGAATTTGCATAGTCTAGAAAGTCAGTAATAAACTTTTTGCTTTTTTAATAAAATTAACAATAAATAAAACTTGTGTAAATTATTGCTAAGAACGTAAATTTTGCATGCTTTTTTCTGTACCTTCAATTTAAGTTTGTTTAAAATGAAAATATTTGTAATATTTGAAAGACTTTTCATACGAAAGCCTTTCTTAGAAAACTCTAATTGTGAAAACTGAATGACCTTTTTAGGAGGAATTTTTGGCGTACATTTTAGGGAATTTTTTTGTTTTTTGGCGTACACTGGTCTACATTTAGCTAAGATAGGATTCTTGTTCCGGCGTACACTATTACACGATCCGAATTGTGGCTCATTAGCAACTAGCCAAATTCTCAGGGATGGATATTTCCAAGGCTATGTTTAAAAAGCAGAAATTTGTTCTCTTAGCTCTAAGATAGCTATCTTTGCTGCAAACAATAACAAACTAACAATTCCATCATACTGATTCATAATTGTATGGCACTTTTATTATGGCAGTTGTTATTTGTCCGGTAACCGGATGAATAGCCTTTTTGCTATTTGTCTAGTTAAATTGCTAACACAAATATCTTATTTGTTTCGTGATGAATATTCTAGATTTTTAAGACCTTTTCTCGTATACTGATTAATATTTTCTTGTATTACTTGAGTGTAAGCCTGTAGAGGTCGGACGGGATCCCAAAATCTCGGGATCCGAGGAAAATTGAATTCCCGCGGGACAAGAATCCCGACCCTAAAAAACTTGAGATTCAAGAACAGGTCTTTTGATTAAATAATTTATAGAATTAGTGATTACTTGAAGGTATTTTGCTTTAACTTGTACTTGTTACATTATTTACTTTGTTGGTTACAAAACTTCATATCAATTTTGTTGTGTTTTACTTCTTGATCTTGACAATCTTTTCTCAATTTTGTTTAACTTTACATGGACAATACACTAAAAGACCTGATCCTGATTCCCGAAATCCCGATCCCGATCCCGATCCCAAGAAAAAAATTATTCCCGATCCCAATCCCGCCCGAAGATTTCAATCCCGTCCGACCTCTAAGCCTGGGGTTTTTTTCGCCAGAGACAAGGTGCAAAATCGCACTTTATGCCAAATTTCAAGGTGCAATTTTAAGGCTCAGAGTGCAATTTCTCTTGAGTCTTGTTTTAGACAACTGGGAATGTATATTTTAATATCTTATATAAGGCTATAGCCATAGCCAAATCGCCTATATGACTTAATAGGATTTAAAGAGTTATTTTGTTTCATATTTTAAGGCAGTGCATGAAAAATAGCTTAAGCATGGTTAAGCCTTTAAAGAAAAATGGTTATAAGACTGCACCTAAACCCCTATTGCAGCGCATGGCTTAAGTATGCCAGACGCCTACACAACCTGCGCCACGCTGTGAAATGACTTACCTGTGAAAGAAACCCTAAAGCAAAATTAACGCAGTTTTGGGTAAACGGCAGGAGTAACTATGACTGTCTTATCGAACCTAAATGCCTCAGCATCTAATTAGTACTACGCCTGTATTCTATGGGGTGGCATTTTTGCGACTTACCCCTGGTCCACCACCAATGCTGCGCCGCGCAGGCTGATCTGCGCCAGACGCCGTCCGCCAAAATACCCATGCGCTGCAATCAGGACCTAAACCGCACCTACTTTTTTAATTTCAGGGTGCAATTTTAAAATTTAGGGTGCATACGCACACTCTGCGCATAAAAAACCCTAGTATAAGCAAAGCAGTGAGCCAATGTATTCAATTCGGTATAATTTGGTGTATAAGACACACACTAGTATAACAATATAATAATCAAGACACGAGTAAGAAGTCTTTGAAGTCTAGGAATATTTACCCTTGTGGTTTTTATAAACTAGATATTTTAGCATTGTTAATTTAACTGGACAAATAACAAAATGTCTATTTGTCCGGTATTAACCGGATAAATAGGAAAGCATGCTCAGGATCCAGTAACCGGACAAATAACCACATCGCTATTTGTCCGGTCACTGCCAGTGTGCGGATCATGTACCCGTGTACGCCGGAAAAAATTTGGGCGTCAAGGACTTTGGACGCCAGTGTACGCCAAAAACAAAAGGTTGCACTAAAATGTACACCAAAAATTCCTAAAAAAAGGGTCATTCGGTTTTCACGAGTAGAGTTTTCTAGGAAAGGCTTTCGTATGAAAAGTGTCTTTAAAATATTACGAATATTGTCAGTTTAAACAAACTTAAATAACACCTACAAAAAATATCATGCAAAGTTAATACTTTCAGCAAAATTTTACACTAATTTTATTTTTTTAACTTAAAATAAGCAAAAAGTTTATCACTGATGATATAAATTTTCCTTTACTTTACGTAAAAACATTAATTTACATTACAATTTTCATGCACGGCATGAATTCATTCACCAAAATTTGTACGCCAAAAAAGTATGCGTGGCTGTGTTACTTGTGTACGCCAATAGTGTACGCCAACAAAGTGCGCCAGGGGTTGTGTACGCCGATTGTGTACACCAAGGACTGAGGGTGGCCGTTTTGTACGCCGGAAAAGTTCCGGCGTACATGCATACCATCCGCAACCTGGGGTCACTGGACAAATAACAACTGCCTTTTATGATATTTACAAAATCATTTTATGAAATTGGCAACTTGCATGGGGAAAATAAAGTTGCCAAATTGGCCTCTGATGCCAAAAATCCAGTTGCCAATGAGATTTTCAATGGGCCAAAAAACCCCGTATGGCCCAAAAAACTCAGTATACAACATCTTGATTTTCCAAATTCATCTTGAACTTGGACCTTTGATGCGATTTTGCATCCTAGTGCCAGTGAAAAAACCCAGAATAGGGGTTGCTAGTCCTAGCCTAGGCCTGCTGTACTGTGTACTGTGAAAATTATTTGATAGGCTTGTGTCTATACCTATTTAGTTTATATAGGTATAAGGAAGTTGCATAAATAAAATACCATATGGCATATAGCCCTACTAAAGCAAGTGACGCTTGAAAATATGTGCCTACCTTTTCAACATCACCAACTTCATCAGCCATACTGAAGTTTGCCAAGAACGTTATTGCTTGTAATAAAAATTATCTTACAATACCACGATACGCCTGTTAAACTAAAATTTTCCAACAAGAAAGCAAAGTTGTGATTGAAAATTTGACGAGAAATCTATATTTATCTAGGAAATACGTAATGTACGTTAAAAAGTAACTTTTTATACCAAAGTTTATAACAAAGAAGCAAAGGTTTTTAAAACTACCACTGTTTGTTTTATTCTTTGTTAACAGTGCTTTACTTAATATTATAAAATACATTTTGCACGGATTTAATTGCAGTTTAAGCACTCTGCTCAATACTGGTTACATTTACTTTGTGCTAAATTTGCCCACTTTCATTTTCCGAAATAGAACATGAATTAAAAATAGATATAATGATTCAGGAAACAAGGCGTCCCTCCAAGTTTCATATTCTCCACCGTACTGCTATTTATTTTAAAAGCCAAAAAAACTTTTGTGGGAGAAGCGAGCTACGGATTTTCAGCTGGATGGCCTGCTTGAGGTACTTTGTAATTTGGATGTGCATATGTAGCATGTAATTAAAATGACTCTCAGGGGCGTCGCCATGGATTTTATGGTGAGGGGGACAAAGCCAAAAATTCAAAATGTACATGTACAAGACTAAATTTTGGCACTCATTTAGGCGCCGCAGTCACTCATTTTTGCGCCGCAGGCATTCCTTTTATTGCCGCAGGCATTCCTTTTAGCGCAGCAGGCACTCATTTTAGCGCCGCAGGCACTCATTTTGGCGCCGAAGGCGCTTTATTTTGGCGCCCTCAAGAAAAGTTATTATGATTGCACGACTCAGGTGGGGTGGGGGACAAAGTATTGGCATGTCCCCCCAGAGCTTTTACTGGGGGGGGAATTTGCCCCCCATTCCCCCCACAGGTGGCAACGCGCATGATGACGCTGTTTTTCTGCTGGCAGGCGGAAATAGGCATGTACATGCACAATTTGATCAGTAAAAGTATTACACATAATTAAATACACTATTTTCTGCCATGCATTATTAGTTTCACGTATGTTGAAGTATACTCAGTACTGTTTTTTACGATCTGCATGTGGCATGTGTACATGCATGATTCATTTATTTACATAGATTAACACGCAAAGGCGCATTCAGCATGCCAGTGAAGTATGAGACAGACTGGGACTATGGGCTATAAGGTCTGCGATGCTTCACGCCTGCCCCTATCTTCAGCAGCAGGTTAAAGCTGGTGGGAGGTCTGCACCCTCTATTTGCCGCTGGCAGCCGCAGACCCCCCTCCCCACGCTGTCTCGCAAGTCGACCCAGCGGTACCAGGGCGTTTGTTCAAGGCAGACCCTAGGGCTGCTTGACAGACATGGACTCCGACGCTGGGTACCCATGCATATATATCCAGTGGCTTTGGCCGAACTTAGGTATGCTGGTCTGGCTCGCCAGCCTGCAGGCCGCGGTGCTTAACGTACATTTACCCTCTGACCGCGCCGATGGGGCTGGAAGGCCGGGCAGTAATCTGGTCGCTAGCGGTCCTTTTCTCATTTTTTCCTTCTTTTTGTGACTCTGCTCACTCCTTCCGGTGATTCTGGCGCCAGCGCCGCCCCACCGGGGACAGTTGGGCTGGGCTCAACGCCGGCTCGTCTGGCAACAAGCCCGCACGCGCACCCGGGCCCTCCGCGGAGGCCCGACGTGCTCTTAACCAAAGCCGCAATGAGCGGCGACGGCGACAACGGAACAGGGAAGCTGCGGGCCGGCCACCTGCGGAGGGAGAACCTCGGGAGGACGAGGCTGCTGTCGGGCCTTAAGGAACCACAGAGACCCCTGCCCCCCAGGTAAAAACCTTTGCTGTTATGCCACCCAGCAAACCTGCCATTAGCGCGGCCGGGCCTTCGGGAACCGCCGCCACTAACTACGCCTCAAAGGTCAAGTTCCAACTGGCGATCATCGTCTTCGGGGAGGAGCAAGACCTCACTGCCGATGAACTCGACAGTACCTGGCGCACCGTCGATGCTGAGCTCATTGACCAGCTCCTGGAAGGCCGTCCCGTGAGCGTGGTCAAATCTGCCAAGACCGACGGCTGTATCTTCATCTGGTGCAACTCGGAGGAGAGCAACCGCAGTCTACGCGAGATTCTGCCGAAACTGAACTGGCCTAAGAAGCTCGGCAAGCTCGTCTTTGCCAGCGAGGGCGAGCGACAAAAGACCCAGCGCTTTCGCTTCTGGATACCGGCCGGCAGTGTTATTAAGTCCGGAGATCAGCTTAGGCAGATCCTGCTAAAGCTCCTCGAGATCAACGGGATCCTACACCACACCACTTCCCGCTAGGAGAAGGGGGCCACGGTGATCCTAGGGCTCTCCGACGCTTGGGCTAAGCACTTGCCGCCTAAGTCGACGATCCACCTTGGTTTGACTCAGCTGACCATTCTCCGTTGCGAGGAGCGGAAAGCTGACGAAGCCAAGCATGCTAGGAGGCTTCAGAAACCGGAACTAGGGCCCAGGCTCCTCCAGCAAAGAAGCTGAGGCAAGCGGCTGACCCCAAGCCCGGTAAGGCAGTTTGCACCACAGACCTGCCAGGAGCACCCGGAGGTCCGGTCTGATTCAGCGCGCGCTGGACAGCCCAGGAGCCTCCAGGCGTATCGTGAGCGGGTCCGCACTTCTCGCGCTCTACCCAACAGCCAGAAGGTCAGGCTGTCGGCGGGGAGGCGCTAACCGACTGATTCGAGCCCGCTACTCACCAGGAGGCTGGCGTCATCCGCATCGACCTCCACCAACGAGGCTGAGGGGACGGGTAGTGACGGGAGGCGACGATAACGCCCACGCTGGTGTCACGCCCGAGGAGGACTCCTCAGCCACCCTAACTGCCGAGGACGCCGAAACTCCCATGGAGGTCTGCGGACCAACCACCTCTGAAAAGGAGGAGGATGACCTGCTCCACGATTTCCCAAATGCGTGTTAATGTTCAGCAGCTAGGATATCCGATGCCTGCAGATCAACCTGCAGCACTGCGTCGCAGCCTCGGTCAACCTTATGCGTTACGCCGAGCTCGAAATGCCGGGGCTCATCCTTGTCGAGGAACCCTGATCCCTCAGAGGTAAGCCTCAGAACGCCTCTTCCGGCTGCAACTATTTCTATACTTACTCCCACAGGGCCAATCAGCCTCCCGGTGTCTAACAGGGACATCTGCGTTATCCAATCTGAGGACCTCCTTCCTGGGAAGACCACCCTCATTGCCTCGGTTTACCTACCAGGTGTTGCTGCTGTCGTCCCCAGAACCCTCGTTGCTCTGCCAAAAACTACGAGCTCATGGTTGCCGGCGACATAAATGCCCACCATACTCACTGGGGCAGCACGGGCATTAATCAGAGAGGCGAAGACTTCCTAGCCTACATTGCCTCGAGCTACGACCCTCGAGTTTTGCAACTCTGGGTCCACCCCTACATTTGACAACGCGGACGGTGGTCGGAGGTGATCGACGCCACTCTGGCAACACCCAGGCTCTACCAGAGTATTGGGGCCTGGCGGGTGCTTTCAGCGTCCTCACTCTCCGATCACAAGTTTATCTCCTTCAACCTGATGGCCGCGCGTAGCGCAAATCGTTTTACGTGGAGACGGAACGCCAGAAACATTGATTGGGAAACCTTCGAGTCGACCTAAAGGAGTTCCATCGGTTTTCCGAAATCGGAAGGATATTCGAGCCCTTGTCATGACCTTTACGGGCCATGGCTACCTCGCCAGACACTGCTTCCTCTGAGGAGACCTCAAGAGTGAACTTTAACCTTTTTACGACGATGAAAATGCTCAGCACTTTGTTTGTCATTGCCCTTTGTTTTCCAGAGACCGGCTACGCTACCTCAGACCGAACCCGTCCATTGAAGAGGTCTGCCAGCCCGACAGCATCCCACGGCTCATCCAGTTCCTCTGGGCGACAAGACGAGCCAGTTTCTTCCCCAAGGTAGATCACGCTGCAGAACGGACAGGCGGATCAACCTGACGACCGGCCCCACGCCTCTGTCTGTCTGCAGGGCCTTCAGGGGCTAGCGGAATGGGCGACCCTCGCCTCCTCGCTGTATACGGACCACCCTGCAGCTACATGTAAGTCAAAGTAGATTACGTACATGTACATATAAGCAAATATGCTTGAATGTGACATGCGTATAGTTTTGAATAACTGCACATCCATTTGAAAATATTTAATATCGAGTCAGTCATTGACCAGCTACAACCGTGTCTAAGATTTGACCGGCCAGTGTTGAGGCGGCTGGCGGCTGAAAATGCAGAGTTTTTGCTAATGTGTTCTCATAATATATAAATCTCGTCTCATATATATACTCGTAATTATACTACAATAAATAATACATGTACATGCAGTATATTGGGGGACGCAATTTATAAAAATTAACTACGATGTAGACAACAGGAAAAGTCGATCGGCTACTGTTCATATATAAGCATGCTGCTATGCATGTCTGCTGTATAAGAATCCGTAAAAACTTCTGCTTTGCAATAGACTTTGATTGTCAGCGTATCAAAGCTATTTATTTTATATTGAAAAAATTAATTTGAAAGAAAAAATGTACACTAATCTTTTTTGACAACAGAAAATTGTATACGTAATACTATCTATAAAAATACTACCGACAAAGTACATGCTAGAAGCATATAAGAAACATGTAGCTACGTGTACATTTGCTTTAGGATTTTTTAATTATAAATTTCCATTGCAGTAATCTTACAGTTTTAATTATTTAAAAACATACAATGCGCTATGTATTTGAAAATAATATTTCTATACTCAATGATTTATTGCCCTAAAAATACCGCTACATAAAGCTTTAATTATTTTTACCAATTTGCTAAGTGTACTATGAATGTTGTGCTGACCCAATTCAGAACGCCTTGTTCTAAGCAGGACATGAATATATTGCAGTAACATGAGCTGAAGATAACTTAAGCAATCTCCATCGAACACGCGTTCCTTTGTGCACAATTGATTAATTTGGTTAGTTAAGTTGAAGTAGGATTGTAGAAAATACCTGAAAAACAGTAAAGTGCAAATTTCAACATAAATGCACCATAAAATAACCATTCATTCCAGCGACTGCTAATTAACCCCCTCAACCCCCATTCATTCCAGCGGGCTGCTAATTAACCCCCTCAACCCCCATTCATTCCAGCGGGCTGCTAATTAACCCCCTCAACCCCTCCCCATTCATTCTAGCGGCTGCTAATTAACCCCCTCAACCCCCATTCATTCCAGCGGGCTGCTAATAAACCCCCTCAACCCCCCATTCATTCCAGCGGGCTGCAAATTAACCCCCTCAACCCCCCATTCATTCCAGCGGGCTGCTAATTAACCCCCTCAACCCCCCAGTCATTCTAGCGGCTGCTAATTAACCCCTCAACCCCCCATTCATTCCAGCGGGCTGCTAATTAACCCCCTCAACCCCCCATTCATTCCAGCGGGCTGCTAATTAACCCCCTCAACCCCCAGTCATTCTAGCGGCTGCTAATTAACCCTCTCAACCCCTCCCCATTCATTCCAGCGGGCTGCTAAACCCCCTCAACCTCCACTCATTCCAGCGGGCTGCTAACCCCCCTCAACCCCTCCCCACTCATTCCAGCGGGCTTCTAAACCCATCAACCCCTCCCCACTCATTCCAGCGGGCTGCTAAACCCATCAACCCCTCCCCACTCATTCCAGCGGGCTGCTAAACCCATCAACCCCTCCCCACTCATTCCAGCGGGCTTCTAACCTTCTGAACGTCTCCTCAACCATCATAAACAATCTTTTTTATCGGTAAACTTTCCTCCCCTCTCAATCAACTCACCAGCAATGCTCGCCGTCAGCAAATTGGCCAGCGTCCCCGTGATAACTCCGCGCAGCACCAGCGGCACAATTTCATTCTTTCGCTTAGGCGTGAGCACGGAGAACATGCCTAGCTGAATGCCGATGGAGCTGATGTTGGCAAATCCACACAGAGCATAGGTCACTATGGTGAGCGACCGATCCTGTGTGTAGTTTTTTTAAGCGTTTACGTGGAAGAAAATTAAATTTCCAAGCGGTGTTAGCAATCTGATACGAGAGGACACCACAGTTCTAGCTGGTACACAGAAGACACCAGAGTTCTGGTACACAGAAGACACCAGAGATCTGGTATACAAAAGACATTAGAATACACAGAAGACATCAGAGATCTGATACAAAAAACATTAGAATACACAGAAGACACCAAAGTTCTGGTATACAGAAGACATTAGAATACACAGAAGACATCAAAGTTATGGTACACAGAAGACATTAGAAATCTGGTACACAGAAGACATTAGAATACACAGAAGACACCAAAGTTCTTGTACACAGAAGACATTAGAATACACAGAAGACATCAGAGCTCTGGTATACAGAAGACATTAGAATACACGGAAGACATCATAGCTCTGGTACACAGAAGACATTAGAATACACAGAAGACACCATAGCTCTGGTACACAGAAGACATTAGAATACACAGAAGACACCAGAGCTCTGGTACGCAGAAGACATTAGAATACACAGAAGACATCAGAGATCTGGTACACAGAAGACATCAGAGATCTGGTACACAGAAGACATTAGAATACACAGAAGACATCAGAGATCTGGTACACAGAAGACATTAGAATACACAGAAGACATCAGAGATCTGGTACACAGAAGACATTAGAATACACAGAAGACACCAGAGATCTGGTACACAGAAGACATTAGAATACACAGAAGACACCAGAGCTCTGGTACACAGAAGACATTAGAATACACAGAAGACACCAGAGCTCTGGTACACAGAAGACATTAGAATACACAGAAGACACCAGAGCTCTGGTACACAGAAGACATTAGAATACACAGAAGACACCAGAGCTCTGGTACACAGAAGACATTAGAATACACAGAAGACACCAGAGCTTTGGTACACAGAAGACATTAGAATACACAGAAGACACCAGAGCTCTGGTACACAGAAGACATTAGAATACACAGAAGACACCAGAGCTCTGGTACACAGAAGACACCAGAGTTCTGGTACACAGAAGACACCAGAGCTCTGGTACACAGAAGGCATTGGAATACACAGAAGACACGTGAGTTCTGTGAAGAGCTTGGACTGTGGAGGGTTAAACGACTGCACTAGCGCAGATTTTTGTCCTGTAGTAGCGCTTGCATTAAACATAGCTATTTAACTGCAAGTTCGCGCACCTAATATAGAAGAAAAAAATCTCTCTGCTCGAAAGAAATTTCTGCTCTGGGAAACTCCACGTACTCTCGCCCATCTCTGTTTCTACCTTCATTTCTTTCTCTTGCTAATCTTCTACTCTTGAGCATGAAACACTTCTAACCCAGATTGGAAGGCACAGAACGTCGTTAGCCAAACAATGGCTCACTGCATTACTCGCTGTACGCAAGCTGTACGCAAAAGCGGCTATAATATACTCAGACTCGGCGCCCAAAAAGGCGAGCAGAAGACAACAAAAGTGTTTGATTGTAAGAGCCAACTTCTAAGACTACGTGTGCGTCCCCTTTACGAGAACGCCAAGCAGATCAATCATGAGTCACATGCCCTACAATTTAATCTTCTTCAAGCTAATATTCTACCTGATGGAGTGCATGCACAATTTCCAGTTATTGCCGCAGGACTTTGCCGATTCGCTGTCCAGCCACTTGTCAGTGACCATCAACAGCTGCATTTTAGTTATGCTAATGACTAAAATGTTCTTCTTCAGCACTATCGAGTGCGTGTCGCCGTCTGAATGGCCAGAATCTTGGGAGAAAGCTGCAGAGGCCATCTGCCTAACTGACGGCACCTACAGAATGCCGCAGGGTGTTGTCAACGCCACAACCAACACGTCCGACTCTGAGTGGCATTATTTGCCCAGACTGCCGATTGGTGAGCAGCCTTAGTTTCAATACAGTCCTGTGTTTGAGATCATATTTCCAATTGCATACTGTCCTCTCTTTACACCATCCTCTGCTCTGATATCTTTTACAATTGACTGCTGTCTTTACCATCCTCTGGTAACCAACCTCTGCTCTGATATCTTTACCATCCTCTGCTCTGATATCTTTACCATCCTCTGCTCTGATATCTTTACCATCCTCTGCTCTGATATCTTTACCATCCTCTGCTCTGATATCTTTACCATCCTCTGCTCTGATATCTTTACCATCCACTGCTATCTTTACCACCCTCTGATATCTTTACCATCCTCTGATCTGATATCTTTACCATCCTCTGCTCTGCTATCTTTACCATCCTCTGCTCTGATATCTTTACCATCCTCTGCTCTGATATCTTTACCATCCTCTGCTCTGCTATCTTTACCATCCTCTGCTCTGATATCTTTACCATCCTCTGCTCTGATATCTTTACCATCCTCTGCTCTCCTAAGATGCCCCCTACCTAAAGCTCTACCAGAACGCATCCGGGACTGCCGCTGAACCCCGCAGATTACTACTACTGGATCCCGTACATTTTCATGGGCCAGGCGGTCATACTGAAATCCCCAGACTTTTTCTGGCACTTCTACTGCAGCCTGGACACAGAACAGCCGATAGAAATTATCAAAGCATTCGCTTTCCTGGTTGGCAATCAGGAACTTATGAGGCGCGACTGTGACTCATCCGGTGTGAAGGCCGAATCGTTAGCGAACTGCACCGAACGGCAGAGATGGACTGCTAGGATTGCGGATCACCTTCTCAGTCGCAATAAGTTAATCAACTTTGACAGCTGTCACCTGTTCGTTGTCTACATGCTGTTTAAAGTACTTCGACTTGCCGCCGTGATTGGTTCGCTGTTCTACCTGCAAGCAGTATTCGGTCTGGACTCGCCACTATTCGGATTGTCAATGGCTAGCAACAGTCTAATGGGTGAGACTTGGGAGGACACCAACCTATTTCCTAGATGGGCCTATTGCGATGTATACACTAGGCATCTGGGCAACTGGAACACCAGAGTGATGCAGTGCGCTTTGCCAATTAACATGATGCTTGAACACCTGATCATGTTCTACTGGTTCTGGCTGCTTCTGTGCGTCGTTTGTCTGCTTCTATCGGCTGCGTGCTGGATAGTTGCTATGCTGCCACCGAGTAGGCGGCAATTCGCTCAAACATTTCTGAATTATCTCCGAGTTGGAGAACAGCGTCAGAATATTCGGCGATATTCTAAGAAAAAGATCGAATCCAGACTGATTGAAAAGTTCAGCTGCACCGACCGGGCCTTTATGCTTCGGCTGGCTGAGGACCGAGTTGGCCTGGCGGCTGTGTACCTGGCTATGGATGGCATGGCAGAGATATCCACTAAAACTGTCGTTTGAATGCTTCATCTGTGACTACTTCGACCGTGAATTTATATAACTATTCATTTGATGTTCGACAGACGATGTCGAAGTAGTATATTTTGTATTTTATTTATATTTTTTTATAATTCACCGCTTCAGTCTTTGAAAGCAAAACTATTTTTTAAAGTTATTTCCACGCGCATATATTTTTCGCTTTTGTTCATGTCATTATTGGTGTTGTTGTCTTGCTTTGTTATTGTGTCTGCATTGTGTTGTTGTTTCTGTCTGCATTGTGTTGTTGTTTCTGTCTGTTTGTGTTGTTGTTTCTGTCTGCATTGTGTTGTTGTTTCTGTCTGTTTGTGTTGTTGTTTCTGTCTGTTTGTGTTGTTGTTTCTGTCTGCATTGTGTTGTTGTTTCTGTCTGTTTGTGTTGTTGTTTCTGTCTGCATTGTGTTGTTGTTTCTGTCTGTTTGTGTTGTTGTTTCTGTCTGCATTATGTTGTTGTTTCTGTCTGCATTGTGTTGTTGTTGCTGTCTGCATTGTGTTGTTGTTTCTGTCTGTTTGTGTTGTTGTTTCTGTCTGCATTTGTGTTGTTGTTTCTGTCTGTTTGTGTTGTTGTTTCTGTCTGTTTGTGTTGTTGTTGCTGTCTGCATTGTGTTGTTGTTTCTGTCTGCATTGTGTTGTTGTTGCTGTCTGCATTGTGTTGTTGTTTCTGTCTGTTTGTGTTGTTGTTTCTGTCTGCATTGTGTTGTTGTTATTATTTACTGTTTGCATTGTTGTCGTATTTGTTTGTGTTGTTGTTGTTGTTGCTGTCTGTTTGTTTTTTAGTTGATTCTATTGTTCTCTATTGTTGCAGACTGTTGTCTCGCTGTTGTTATTTCTGTTTATCTAAATTTGAATCTCATGCATTGCACGAAAGATAAAATAAAGAAGTTTACCTCAAACAGAAGTCCGCCAACTAGTGTTGTATTGGAGTTGGGCAGAATTACATTGTTGCCTTCCCAATAGTAGTCTGTGCTGTTCAGCTTCAGGAACTCAATTCGGTTTGTTCTGTAAGTATCTGCGAAGGAGAACGTATGAATGAGCTGTAAATTTTCTATTTCTGATAATGATAGAATGAATAACTTCGTTATTTTTATTATTTGTTATTTGACTGGCTAGACAAGCAATCCATTATAATTATAGTCCTATATTGAAGTTGACTAGATTAGCAATCCATTCTAAAAATATTCATACATTGAAGCTGGCTACACTAGCAATCCGTTATAATTACAGTTGTCTAGACAAGCAATCCATTCTAATTAAAGCTGGATAGACTAGCAATCCCTCCTATATGATGTTGGCAAGACTAGCAATCCATTCTAATTAAAGTTGGATAGACTAGCAGTCCATTCTAACTAAAGTTGGATAGATTAGCAATCCATCCTATATGATGTTGGCTAGACTAGCAATCCATTCTAATTAAAGTTGGATAGACTAGCAATCCATTCTAATTAAAGTTGGATAGACTAGCAATCCATTCTAATTAAAGCTGGATAGACTAGCAATCCCTCCTATATGATGTTGGCAAGACTAGCAATCCATTCTAATTAAAGTTGGATAGACTAGCAGTCCATTCTAACTAAAGTTGGATAGATTAGCAATCCATCCTATATGATGTTGGCTAGACTAGCAATCCATTCTAATTAAAGTTGGATAGACTAGCAATCCATTCTAATTAAAGTTGGATAGACTAGCAATCCATTCTAATTAAAGCTGGATAGACTAGCAATCCTCCTATATGATGTTGGCAAGACTAGCAATCCATTCTAATTTAAGTTGGATAGACTAGCAGTCCATTCTAACTAAAGTTGGATAGATTAGCAATCCATCCTATATGATGTTGGCTAGACTAGCAATCCATTCTAATTAAAGTTGGATAGACTAGCAATCCATTCTAAATAAAGTTGGATAGACTAGCAATCCATCCTATATGATGTTGGCTAGACTAGCAATCCATTCTAATTAAAGTTGGATAGACTAGCAATCCATTCTAATTAAAGTTGGCTAGACTAGCAATCCATTCTAATTGAAGTTGGATAGACTAGCAATCCATCCTATATGATGTTGGCTAGACTAGCAATCCATTCTAATTAAAGTTGGATAGACTAGCAATCCATTCTAATTAAAGCTGGATAGACTAGCAATCCCTCCTATATGATGTTGTGCAAGACTAGCAATCCATTCTAATTAAAGTTGGATAGACTAGCAGTCCATTCTAACTAAAGTTGGATAGATTAGCAATCCATCCTATATGATGTTGGCTAGACTAGCAATCCATTCTAATTAAAGTTGGATAGACTAGCAGTCCATTCTAAATAAAGTTGGATAGACTAGCAATCCATCCTATATGATGTTGGCTAGACTAGCAATCCATTCTAATTAAAGTTGGCTAGACTAGCAATCCATTCTAATTGAAGTTGGATAGACTAGCAGTCCATTCTAATTGAAGTTGGATAGACTAGCAGTCCATTCTAATTAAAGTTGGATAGACTAGCAGTCCATTCTAATTAAAGTTGGATAGACTAGCAATCCATTCTAATTAAAGTTGGATAGACTAGCAATCCATTCTATTTAAAGTTGGATAGACTAGCAATCCATTCTAATTGAAGTTGGATAGACTAGCAATCCATTCTAATTGAAGTTAGATAGACTAGCAATCCATTCTAATTAAAGTTGGATAGACTAGCAATCCATTCTAATTAAAGTTGGATAGACTAGCAATCCATTCTAATTGAAGTTGGATAGACTAGCAATCCATTCTAATTAAAGTTGGATAGACTAGCAATCCATTCTAATTAAAGTTGGATAGACTAGCAATCCATTCTAATTAAAGTTGGATAGATTAGCAATCCATCCTATATGATGTTGGCTAGACTAGCAATCCATTCTAATTAAAGTTGGATAGACTAGCAATCCATTCTAATTAAAGTTGGATAGACTAGCAGTCCATTCTAATTAAAGTTGGATAGACTAGCAATCCATTCTAATTAAAGTTGGATAGACTAGCAATCCATTCTAATTAAAGTTGGATAGACTAGCAATCCATTCTAATTAAAGTTGGATAGACTAGCAATCCATTCTAATTAAAGTTGGATAGACTAGCAGTCCATTCTAATTAAAGTTGGATAGACTAGCAGTCCATTCTAATTAAAGTTGGATAGACTAGCAATCCATCCTATATGATGTTGGCTAGACTAGCAATCCATTCTAATTGAAGTTGGATAGACTAGCAATCCATTCTAATTGAAGTTGGATAGACTAGCAATCCATTCTAATTGAAGTTGGATAGACTAGCAATCCCTCCTATATGATGTTGGCAAGACTAGCAATCCATTCTAATTAAAGTTGGATAGACTAGCAATCCATTCTAATTAAAGTTGGATAGACTAGCAATCCATTCTAATTAAAGTTGGATAGACTAGCAGTCCATTCTAATTAAAGTTGGATAGACTAGCAATCCATTCTAATTAAAGTTGGATAGACTAGCAGTCCATTCTAATTAAAGTTGGATAGACTAGCAATCCATCCTATATGATGTTGGCTAGACTAGCAATCCATTCTAATTGAAGTTGGATAGACTAGCAATCCATTCTAATTGAAGTTGGATAGACTAGCAATCCATTCTAATTGAAGTTGGATAGACTAGCAATCCCTCCTATATGATGTTGGCAAGACTAGCAATCCATTCTAATTTAAGTTGGATAGACTAGCAATCCATTCTAATTGAAGTTGGATAGACTAGCAATCCATTCTAATTGAAGTTGGATAGACTAGCAATCCCTCCTATATGATGTTGGCAAGACTAGCAATCCATTCTAATTAAAGTTGGATAGACTAGCAATCCATTCTAATTAAAGTTGGATAGACTAGCAATCCATTCTAATTAAAGTTGGATAGACTAGCAGTCCATTCTAATTAAAGTTGGATAGACTAGCAATCCATTCTAATTAAAGTTGGATAGACTAGCAGTCCATTCTAATTAAAGTTGGATAGACTAGCAATCCATCCTATATGATGTTGGCTAGACTAGCAATCCATTCTAATTGAAGTTGGATAGACTAGCAATCCATTCTAATTGAAGTTGGATAGACTAGCAATCCATTCTAATTGAAGTTGGATAGACTAGCAATCCATTCTAATTGAAGTTGGATAGACTAGCAATCCATTCTAATTGAAGTTGGATAGACTAGCAATCCATTCTAATTAAAGTTGGATAGCCTAGCAATCCATTCTAATTGAAGTTGGATAGACTAGCAGTCCATTCTAATTAAAGTTGGATAGACTAGCAATCCATTCTAATTAAAGTTGGATAGACTAGCAGTCCATTCTAATTAAAGTTGGATAGACTAGCAATCCATCCTATATGATGTTGGCTAGACTAGCAATCCATTCTAATTGAAGTTGGATAGACTAGCAATCCATTCTAATTGAAGTTGGATAGACTAGCAATCCATTCTAATTGAAGTTGGATAGACTAGCAATCCATTCTAATTGAAGTTGGATAGACTAGCAATCCATTCTAATTGAAGTTGGATAGACTAGCAATCCATTCTAATTAAAGTTGGATAGCCTAGCAATCCATTCTAATTGAAGTTGGCAAGACTAGCAATCCATTCTAATTAAAGTTGGATAGCCTAGCAATCCATTCTAATTGAAGTTGGATAGACTAGCAATCCATTCTAATTGAAGTTGGATAGACTAGCAATCCATCGCCTCCCGCCATTGAGTCGCTCACTAAATCGCTGATAAGCCACAAACTCGTTGATGAAAAACTTGACTCCGATGAGTTCGGCAACGCGACTGCAATCGATGGAGCTGATTCCGATTACGTAAGCGATTGGCCAGAACAGGTAGCCGCAGATAAGCTCGAAGGTCAGGTCCACATTCAGACAGGCGCGCCGGCCAAACCATGTGAGAGTTGTGTTTAAAAATGTCAGCATGCTGATGAAGGCGATTAAATTAACTGCGATGGCGCCAACCAGAGGAATCGAGTTGATGGCTCCAGTGCCCATGGCGTCGATTGCGTTGCGGTAGCTACCCATTTTTACCTGGGAGATTTTAGGATTAAAGGGTATTCATGTAAAACAGGCATTCGTGTCTAAAATATCGGTATTCGTGTCTAAAATATCGGTATTCGTGTCTAAAATATCGGTATTCGTGTCTAAAATATCAGTATTCGTGTCTAACATATTGGTATTCCTATTTAAATAGCTAAGTATACCTATCAAACAGGAATCATTCCTATCCAACAGGAATCATTCATATCCAACAGGCATCATTCCTATCAAACAGGCATCATTCCTATCCAACAGGCATCATTCCTATCTAACAGGTATCATTTCTATCTAACAGGTATCATTCCTATCCAACATGTATAATTCCTATCTAAGAGGTATCATTCCTATCTAACAGGCATCATTCCTATCAAACAGGCATCATTCCTATCTAACAGGCATCATTCCTATCCAACAGGAATCATTAATATCCAACAGGCATCATTCCTATCAAACAGGCATCATTCCTATCCAACAGGAATCATTCCTATCTAACAGGAATCATTAATATCCAACAGGAATCATTAATATCCAACATGTATAATTCCTATCTAAGAGGTATCATTCCTATCTAACAGGTATCATTCCTATCCAACAGGAATCATTCCTATCAAACAGGCATCATTCCTATCCAACAGGAATCATTAATATCCAACAGGCATCATTCCTATCCAACAGGAATCATTAATATCCAACAGGCATCATTCCTATCAAACAGGCATCATTCCTATCCAACAGGAATCATTCCTATCTAACAGGTATCATTCCTATCAAACAGGCATCATTCCTATCTAACAGGTATCATTTCTATCTAACAGGTATCATTCCTATCTAACAGGTATCATTTCTATCTAACAGGTATCATTCCTATCCAACATGTATCATTCCTATCTAAGAGGTATCATTCCTATCTAACAGGTATCACTCCTATCCAACAGGTATCATTCCTAACTAACAGGTATCATTCCTATCAACCAGATATTGTTCCTATCTAACAGGTATCATTGCTATCTAACAGTTATCACTGTCACCGCTCACCTTCTTAATACTCTCGCTATCAGTCTTGGACTGTTTAGTCTCTGGGTACATGATTTTCGACAGGGCCAAAGCACCCGGCGCCACCATGACGCTGGCGCTCAGCAGGTGCCGAGCCTCCACACCAAGACCGATGTAGGCCGCCAGCACGCCTCCGGCGATGGTGGCAAAGCCGGACGTGATGACCGCGTGCAGCTCAGAATTGGTCATTCGACCGACAAAGGGTCGGATTAGCAAAGGCGCCTCCGTCTGGGGTTGTGCGGTGTGACTGTAGGTTAGTGCGTATTCGAGCATGGCACAGAGAGAGAAAGAGAGAGAGAGAGAGAGAGAGAGAGAGAGAGAGAGAGAGAGAGAGAGAGAGAGAGAGAGAGAGAGAGAGAGAGAGAGATGGGTAGATGGGTGAAAAGGAAGGACCAGAGGGATGGGTCGGAGAAGATGATTGTCGACCCTGATGTTCGTAACTGGCGGTTTGTCAGTCCCCAGTTTTTTAATCCAGATTTCTTCCCTTAGTTCGGTTTTGTTGTTACTAAGAACTTGTTCAATGGCAATGGTGACAAAGTTTGCAATCGAGTGATTGGGGGTGAGAAAGTGCTCTGACCCCGAAGTAACGATTCTCCTGTTAATATTTGACCTGTGCTGGTTCATTCTATCTCTTATTGTTCTTCTAGTCATACCTACATAGAGGATTTTCCCAGGGTGGCACTGGTTACAGGAGATGCCATAGATGATGCTCTTGGGGCCACAGGACAGGCTCTGGGAGATAAAAAAAATTCCAGCCCCTGGGTTTAGAGAGCAGGCGGTGAGTGGGTGCAGCATTTGCAGCGGGATGACCCACAGGGATGGAACCCTTTGGGAAGCAGACCCAGATTGGTCGTTGGTCCCGCAGTCCAGTTCATAAGTATGAGGACATCCTTTTTGCAGTTTCTAAGAAAAATCTTCGAGTAGCCTAATTGCTTGAGTTCCGATTTTAAAGAATTGAAAGCATCGTTGAAAGACTTGTAGTCATCACAGATACGAGCGTACCGAAGGATTTGGGATTTTACTACCCCCTTGAAGGTGTGTGACGGATGGAAGGACTGTCAGTGCAACAATCTATGAGTGTCTGTTTCTTTCAAAAACAGTTGTGTTGTGAAGCGGTTTTCAGCTTTCCTGATGGTCATGTCAAGGAAACTGACCTTTAGTTGATAAGGAACTGACGGTGAGTTTAATGTTCGGGTTGATTGAATTCAGGTGTCGAACAAATTCTGTCAGAGCTTCAGCCGGGTGGTCCCAGTGAATGAAGATATCATCTGTGTACCTAAAATAGATGTTCGGCTTAGAAAGAGCAGTTCTCAGGGCAGTTTCCTCACAGAGGCTCATGAAGAGACAGGCATAGCTGGGCGCAAATATGCGCCCCATGGCTGTGCCTCTAAGTTGTAGGAAAATCATTTTGTCAAATTCAAAGTCATTCCTGTACAAACACAGTTCCAGTAGCTTTATTATCTCAGCATCCGGTCTAATGGGATCCGGGTATCGGTTAAAGAATTCCTGGATCGCTGCAATGCCCTGGTCTACGGGGATCATGGAGTACAGACTCTGGACATCACAGGTTGCCAGAGTCGAACCTTCCGTGCAGCTTTTATCCATAAGGTGTGCCTTGAAGTCATAGGAGTCCTTAATGAAAGTGGGTTGCGCTTGGGCAATCGGTTTGAGCCCCTGAATCGCTCTGGTCTCTGGTACCTCTAGATTGCTTTTGACCGTTGTCAAATCCTCTACCAGTTTTTGGTTCTCAAGCACAAACAAGTTGCACTCATCCCTTCTAATTCTGGGGGGAACCTCCTTCCCCCAGACTTAGAGAGAGAGAGAGAGAGAGAGAGAGAGAGAGAGAGAGAGAGAGAGAGAGAGAGAGAGAGAGAGAGAGAGAGAGAGAGAGAGAGAGAGAGAGAGAGAGAGAGAGAGAGGGAGAGAGGGAGAGAGCGAGAGAGGGAGAGGGAGAGATTAAGAGAGGGTGACAGGGAGAGGGAGGGGTGGAGAGATGGAGAGAGGGAGAGAGGGAGAGGGGGAGAGAGGGAGAGAGGGAGAGGGGGAGAGAGGGAGAGAGGGAGAGAGGGAGAGAGGGAGAGAGGGAGAGAGGGAGGGGTGGAGAGATGGAGAGAGGGAGAGAGGGAGAGAGGGAGAGAGGGAGAGGGGGAGAGAGGGAGAGAGGGAGAGAGGGAGAGAGGGAGAGGGAGAGATTAAGAGAGGGTGACAGGGAGAGGGAGGGGTGGAGAGATGGAGAGAGGGAGAGAGGGAGAGGGGGAGAGAGGGAGAGAGGGAGAGGGGGAGAAAGGGAGAGAGGGAGAGAGGGAGAGAGGGAGAGAGGGAGAGAGGGAGGGGTGGAGAGATGGAGAGAGGGAGAGAGGGAGAGGGGGAGAGAGGGAGAGAGGGAGAGAGGGAGAGAGGGAGAGAGGGAGAGGGGGAGAGAGGGAGAGAGGGAGAGAGGGAGAGAGGGAGAGGGGAGAGATTGAGAGAGGGTGACAGGGAGAGGGAGGAGTGAAGAGAGAGATGGGGAGAGTGGGAGAGAGGGAGATAGAGAGAGAGAGAGAAAGGTAGTTATAGCAATGAGGGAAAGAGGGAAGAGTATGATGGAGAGGAAGAGGGAGCTCAAGAGAGGTAGACGTAGGAAGGGAGAGGGAGGGAGCTCAAGAGAGGTAGATGTAGGAAGAGAGGGAGAGAGAGAAGTAGAGGAAAACTACCTCTATAGATAGAAGCAGAGCATCGAGAGAAGAGACGGGAAGTCAGTGCAGTCACAACCGTCAAACAAATATAAAACGATATGTTTGATTTTGGCCACTCGTAAGCCGTCATTGTCTTTCTGGACTCCGGAAGTTATCAGTGTAGCCAGCAGTTGCTAAGGAACTTACCTGGCCAATAAAAATATTAGCAGCGGCTACCAGACTCTCGCCAGATGTTGTGCCCATGGCCTTCTGCATCAGCCAGCCGAGTTTTTCAATGATCACCTGCAGCACCTCCAGGTGGAAGAGCAGGGCGATGAACGACGAGAAGAATACGATTACGGATAGCACCTGGAATATGGATTGTAAATCACTTTTGTAAACAGCGCTGGACTTCAATTTTAATATCTGTGACTGTTTGCGCTTCCGACTTGCTGTGTACGAGGCTGTGTACACTTCTGCGTACTGTGTAAAACTTTTGAATAATTTTTACAGGACTGTGTACACTTCTGATTGACTGTGTACACTTCTGATTGACTGTGTACACTTCTGATTGACTGTGTACACTTCTGATTGACTGTGTACACTTCTGATTGACTGTGTACACTTCTGATTGACTGTGTACACTTCTGATTGACTGTGTACACTTCTGATTGACTGTGTACACTTCTGATTGACTGTGTACACTTCTGATTGACTGTGTACACTTCTGATTGACTTGTACACTTCTGATTGACTTGTACACTTCTGATTGACTTGTACACTTCTGATTGACTGTGTACACTTCTGATTGACTGTGTACACTTCTGATTGACTGTGTACACTTCTGATTACTGTGTACACCTTTTGATTAATGTGTACAGGACTGTGTACACTTCTGATTGCTGTGTACACTTCTGATTACTGTGTACACCTTTTGATTAATGTGTACAGGACTGTGTACACTTCTGATTGTCTGTGTACACTTCTGATTACTGTGTACACTTCTGATTACTGTGTACACCTTTTGATTAATTTGTACGTGACTGTGAACATTTCTGATTACTGTGTACACTTCTGATTACTGTGTACACCTTTTGATTAATGTGTACGTGACTTTGTACACTTCTGATTACTGTGTACATCCGCAGCCACTATGAAGCAAGCAAGCGGTCTTGCTCTTTCCACCGATTCAAAACGCTCACACGGAGTGTACAGCGGCCATGACTTTCAATTGCAATCGCCAGGTATGCACATTTTCTGTGCCTTGGAGGTTGGCCCTCATGGCTGTAAACCGCATGACAGACCTCTGTGCGACGGACCCACTCACCGAAAACGCAAAGAAATGATCACGAAAATCTGCGCCAAATACGAATTCCGCTCCGGCGTCAACGTGCTGAATGAATTCGGCTACTCGGTCGCCAACGAAGCTGAATGCTTGATAACCGGGCTGGGTTCGCAGGAGCAGCGCGGCAAAGGTGATCTGGATGGTCAGACCACCCATGACTGGTCGCCAGTTCACCTGCGAGAGTCATTTTGGTATTCTGGGATGAAGTCAGGGCAGCTCTGGCTGGCTGCTGATATCCTTCGGTTGGAAAGGATCCAAGGAACTCCTTAGAGAATTCCCAAAGTTGTTTCTAAAGCGTTTCATAAGGTGGTTTCTAGGGGATTCCCAAGGTGGTTTCTAGGGATTCCCAAGGTGGTTTCTAGGGGATTCCCAAGGTGGTTTCTAGGGGATTTTCTATTTGGTTTCTAGGGGATTCCCAGGGTGGTTTCTAGGGGATTCCCAGGGTGGTTTCTAGGGGATTCCCAAGGTGGTTTCTAGGGGATTTTCTAGTTGGTTTCTATGGGGATTCCCAAGGTGGTTTCTAGGGGATTCACAGGGTGGTTTCTAGGGGATTCCCAGGGTGGTTTCTAGGGGATTCCCAGGGTGGTTTCTAGGGGATTCCCAGGGTGGTTTCTAGGGGATTCCCAAGGTGGTTTCTAGGGGATTTTCTAGTTGGTTTCTATGGGGATTCCCAAGGTGGTTTTTAGGGGATTCACAGGGTGGTTTCTAGGGGATTCCCAGGGTGGTTTCTAGGGGATTCCCAGGGTGATTTCTAGGGGATTCCCAGGGTGGTTTCTAGGGGATTCCCAAGGTGGTTTCTAGGGGATATTCAAGTTGGTTTCTATGGGGATTCCCAAGGTGGTTTCTAGGGGATTCCCAGGGTGGTTTCTAGGGAATTCCCAAGTATAATTTATACAGAATTTCCTGAAATTGTTTCTAAAGGGATTCCGAACATGGTTTCTAGGGGGATTCCGAAGGTTGTTTCTAGGTGGGTTTCCAAAGTGGTTTCTAGAGGGATTCCCATTGTGGTTTTTAAGGAGATTCTCAAGTAAGGTGATTTCGAATGGGATTCCTAAGGTGGTTTCGAGAGGGATTCCCAAGGTGGTTTCGAGAGGGATTCCCAAGGTGGTTTCTAGGGGATTCCCAAGTATACATGTAGTTTATACAGAGTTTCCCAGGATTGTTTCTAAAGGGATTCCGAACATGGTTTCTAGGGGGGGGATTCCCAAGGTGGTTTCTAGGTGGGTTTCCAAGGTGGTTTCTAGGGGGATTCCCAAGGTGGTATCTGGAGGGATTCCCAAGGGAGTTTCTAAGGAGATTCCCAAAGTGGCTTCTGCTGAGCATTGCAGTTGCAGTGAAGAAGTTAATGAGCTACGAGTACTTCAGAAATACTTATATGGACCACTCCAATATAAAAGAGGGGTTAATGGGGGAGGGGTGATTATTTATATATACTTGGCTGACACGCCACTTAATACCGTATATAAAAGCTAACAAATCGATAAATTATTACAAAAATAGACAAAAATACCTAGCATAAAGTGCACAGAACCTTTTTGATACTTTACTGACAGTAGAAACATAGGGAAAATACGCTAAGAAAATAATTTAGTAGAAATATATCCAATGCAATGCACTGTCAACTTGACTAATAATTTTGTCCCTAGACAACAGTTTCCAATGAGATTCTCAAGGTAGTTTCTAGGGGGATTCTCAAGGTAGTTTCCAGAGGGATTTCCTTGGATTCCAAAGGTAGTTTCTAAGGGGATTCAGAAGGTAGTTTCTAGAGGGATTCTCAAGGTAGTTCCCAGGAGGCTTCTCAAGGTAGCTTCTAGGGGGATTCAAATGGTAGTTAAAAATGGGATTGACACAATGGTTAATAAATCATTTTTAGGTGGCTTTTAAAGGATTCCCAAGAAGGTTGCTGAGGGGATTTCCCGAACGGTCTTAAAGGATTCCTAAGCAAATACAAGTTGAAGTTCTATGACGATTTTAAAAAGTACTTTCAAAAGGACTACAGAAGGTCACTCAAATCAGTCTAAAAAAGTTCTAAAAGTCCCTGATTTGAATGCACCTCAAAAAGTGCAAAACCCGCGTGGAACTTCACTGTGCATTGCACTTGTAGATGCCAAATGTTGCTACACCAAGGTATTTGCCAGAAAAACTGGCCTTTCTCTTTGATAAATAAAGATCGGGTGCAATTGGCCTGACTTTAAGTGCGTGAAAATGTTTTATCATCATTAAATCATATCGCTTGAATCTGTTAGACTGACTGCATCGGCTGGCTTTGATTTCAGTTGGTAATTCTAGCACAAAATTGTAGTGATCCGCTAGTTTGGTGTCAGGCGTCGCACTATTGTCAGCAGCTTCCTTCGCCCTCGCCCTCGCCCTGGGTTGCTGTCTAGGCTGGGCAGCCTTCCTGCCCTTTTGCTGCCTGTTCTCTGGCGCCCCCCCCTCTTCTCTGCGCTCTTGCTTGCAGCCACGAGCTTCTCTGCTGTGGCCTGCTCTGCGTTTCGTTCCTGTCCTGACTCCTGAGGTCACGCTGGCGGCCTGTTTCTCTTGTCATGTGAGCAAGTCACCTGACAAGTCTTGTTCTCTCGAAGTCCTAGAGTGCAGTAAATATGTTTACTGCACTCGTTGGCCCGTGTTTACAGGAGGAATCACGTGCTTCGGGGCCCTTGCCTTCTCTAAGGTAATAGGTGACTCATGTTTCTAAAAATAGATACTGATCCATGCGGCCCTGTGCACTTTACCCGCAGAACCTGTCTTCTCTAAGGCAGAGAGTGACGTCAGTTCTAAAAATAGACCAGAGTCACGAGGTCCGGCGCACACTGGTGCAGCGGGATTTCCTGCCTATAAATACGTGCCCCTCACCCTTGGTTCAGTCAAGGAACTTGTCTTCTTAGTCTCCTAGTTGTCGAATTCGTATTCTTGTCATTCTTCTTCTTGTAGCGCTTCCTTAGTCTAGTCCAAATCACTGTGCTAGACAGCAGGAGAAGCACAGGTACAACATTGGTGGCAGCGGTGGGATTCAAAGACCTACCAGGCCACCCCGAGACAACCATAAGTACTTCAAAATTTATGTAACACTCTTTCAGAGGCGGCCACATGCACCGCTAGCTTGATTTCATTGCGAGATATTGAAAACTAGTCTGAAAAGAAACAGCTTGAAAAATTCTCAGGCTCATCCCCTGAAGAAAATCACCTCAGGCCTGCAACTGAAGACAATTGCTTCAGGCCTGAGAATCGCCTCAGGCTTTTCCTCTGAAGAGGATCGCCTCAGGCTTATCCCTGAAGAGAATCGCCTTAGGCATCTACCCCCTGAAGAGAATCGCCTCAGGCATCTACCCCCTGAAGAGAATCGCCTCAGGCCTACCCCCTGAAGAGAGTCGCCTCAGGCCTACCCCCCTGAAGAGAATCGCCTCAGGCCTACCCCCTGAAGAGAATCGCCCCAGGCATCTACCCCCTGAAGAGAATCAAATCAGGTTTTCCCCTGAAGAGAATCGCTTCAGGCTTTCCCCTGAAGAGAATCGCCTCAGGCCTAGCCCTGAAGAGAATTGCCTCAGGCTTACCCCTGAGGAGAATCACATCAAGCTTATCCCTGAAGACAATCTCTAAGGCGCCTCAAGAATACACCCAGAGGAGAATCGCCTCAAGAATACCCCCTGAAGAGAATCGCCTCAAGAATACCCCCTGAAGAGAATCATCTCAAGAATACCCCCCTGGGGAGAATCGCCTCAAGAATACCCCTGAAGAGAATCGTCTCAAGAATACCCCCTGAAGAGAATCATCTCAAGAATACCCCTGAAGAAAATCGCCAGCTGCACTCACCCTGGTGGGGTGTGCGGACAGCAACAGAGTGATCAGTATGATGGTGAGCACACCGACACCTGAGATCAGGTTTCCGCTATTCTGACTGCCAATTCCGATGATAAATCCAAAGAAGTACGCCAGAAATGCCACAGTACCAACAATTGAAAATATTGTCGAATGTTGATCAATAAATTTGCTGCAAGCCTCAATTGGTTTAGCCAGCACCGCATTGTAGAACTTTTCGCCAAAGAATCGCTTGAAAAAGTACACGCCGGCAAAGAACACAACGCCGCAGGTCAGCCACAGCAGCCTGAGACTGCCTTCGTCACCGAAACTACAGTACATTGAGTAGCCAAAGTAGGCGAAATATGCTGCCACTGCTAAGCCGGCCAGAATGTACTTTAACACTGGCAGGCTCGCCGACAGCTTGGACTGTACATATCGCATGCAGCTGTCCACCGTCTGGGCGCATTTGCCTTCAACAGTGTAGTCGAGATCGTCGAATTCGTCCTGACGGAACTCTACCATATCCTCGCTGGGTTTCTCTTCTAGTTCAACAACTGTGGCCAGCTCTGGCGCCACCTCATCGTCTTGTGGAATCGTCTTGGAGTTCGCCGCGGTGTTGTTGTCGCCATTGGGACGTTCCGTCTGGGGCGGTGGTGAGCAATCGGACGGGGATTTATTGCTCTGCTCATAATGTTGTTTATTCGTCTGCTCATAAAGCTGGTGATCATTCGTCTGCTCATAAAGTTAATCATTCGTCTGCTCATAAAGTTAATCATTCGTCTGCTCATAAAGTTAATCATTCGTCTGCTCATAAAGTTAATCATTCGTCTGCTCATAAAGTTAATCATTCGTCTGCTCATAAAGTTAATCATTCGTCTGCTCATAAAGTTAATCATCCGTCTGCTCATAAAGTTAATCATCCGTCTGCTCACAAAGTTGATCATCCGTCTGCTCATATGCTTAATCATCCGTCTGCTCATAAGGTTATTCAACCGTCTGCTCATTTGGTTAATCATCCGTCTGCTTATTAAGTTAATCATCCGTCTGCTCATAAGGTTAATCATCCGTCTGCTCATAAGTTTAATCAACCGACTGCTCATAGACTTAATCAACCGTCTGCTCATAAGGTTATTCAACCGTCTGCTCATAAGGTTATTCAACCGTCTGCTCATAAGGTTATTCAACCGTCTGCTCATAAGGTTATTCAACCGTCTGCTCATAAGGTTATTCAACCGTCTGCTCATAAGGTTATTCAACCGTCTGCTCATAAGGTTATTCAACCGTCTGCTCATAAGGTTATTCAACCGTCTGCTCATATGGTTAATCACCCGTTTGCTCATAAGATTAAATCATCCGTCTGCTCATGTTAAATCATCCGTCTGCTCATGTTAATCAACCGTCTGCTCATAAAGTAGTCATGCATCATTCGGCAACCAGAGATGCAAGAATGGCTAAAATTCAGTCAATTTTAGTCATTCCTCATAAAAAACGACTCATGTAGGCACTACTAATAAAAGTATTAAATAAACTCACAAGCGGTAGAACTTGATTGACAGCGGGCATGGCTGCGGTAACCTGTCGCTTATTTTTGTCTTTTTGATAAACTATAGTTCACCTCAACAGAACTTCAAAGGTTTTAGTGAGTTTCAATTTACAAATCTTAAATTTTCGATCTTGTATAATTGTAACATAGGTTGCTAGGGCACCCTATATACAATTTCAAAGTTTGCTTATAGTTAGCATATATTACAATATATTACCCAGCAAGATTCGCTCTATAGCGAACCAATCAGCTGCTTTTCAACCGCTGAAAGTCAGTTTGCCACTACGATAGCGATAAAAAGCTACCTAAATAGTAGATAAAACGGCTCGTATCATTGCCCCGTGAATCTCTTATCCGCTTAAGTCAACGTCGACGATAGAAAATTCTGAAATGAGAAGCCAACTTTGCGTAGATTGAGAACTGCAGCAGTTAAAGATTTAAAGTGTTAACCTTTCGTAACCTTTCCTAACCGGGGGGGGGGGGGGTATCCGCCATTTTTTGATCGAAGCCTTTTGCGATTTTCTTATACATGACACGGATTTACATACTTTACATTACGTTAAATTCAATTACATACATGTACATGCAACATTACTTTTACGTCATATGCGTCGCTGCAAGGGAAACTCTTAAACTGCACAGTAATTAGTGAGTTTTTCTTTAAAAAACTATTTTACATAATTGATTTCCTTATATACAAAACAGCTTAGTTGCATGACGCATTCTGTAAGCAGGAATTCATTCATTTCATCTGGCCTAGTTAACAGGCACTTTCTCATAAATCCGAACAGTTGCAATGTTGCTTTTGGCCAATACAATCGACCTATTAAAGGGCTCGGGTTGATGATGGCGTCTGCGTAGCTGCGTTTGCTTTTTGGGCAGATCGCAAACAGAGTCAGGTTCACGTACTAAGTAGCTCGTAGTTAGCATGTGTGTGCAAAATAGCTATTCATTTCCGCTGAATGCGATGTTAACAAGCTTTCGCGGACTGAACCCTTGATTTGCTCTTTAATAGATAGATAGATAGATGGATAGATAGATAGATAGATAGATAGATAGATAGATAGATAGATAGATAGATAGATAGATAGATAGATAGATAGATAGATAGATAGATAGATAGATAGATAGATAGATAGATAGATAGATAGATAGATAGATAGATAGATAGATAGATGGATAGATAGATAGATAGATAGATAGATAGATAGATAGATGGATAGATAAATAGATACTAGGTAGACCAACAATAGCGACTGTACAAGGTCAAAAAATACATTTTTATTCTTTTCTTACTTGCCTCCCCAACGGGGGGCGCAGATTGCTAGTTCATGGTTAAAAATTGAAGGCAAATGTTACAAACTGTGGTGCCAGCGCTATCGCTGTGTGTATACGGTGGTTTCTAATAGTTACCATCTACTCGCACAAAGTAGATCTTAGCTCAATAGGTGGCATTGTGAAACATTGCACTATCTAGTTATTATCTATAACTTCAAAGTGGGGTCTAGCTAACACCACTGAATTGAAAGACGAAAGTAAAATTGTGTGAAAAACTACTCGCTACGTGGTCTTCTGACTGGAGTGGTTTGTAGTGTGAAACCTGTTTGAGTAGGCCTCGCCTTATCAGCAATATGCATGACTTAGGCAGTATACGTTATTTACAGTTAGTTAGTTAGTTAGTTAGTTAGTTAGTTAGTTAGTTAGTTAGTTAGTTAGTTAGTTAGTTAGTTAGTTATTTAACAACAAAAAATATGCAACCCCGCATGCAAAATCAGTTAAAGCAGGGCGCGTCAGATGGCGCGCCGCAGAGCCTGGGAGCGAACAAAGTCCGCCCCGTTTGCAGTGTCGGACGCCCCAGCGTCGCACAGCAGGCAGTCCACGTATCGACGGGTTCGGGCCTGACCCCGCCTGAGCGGGCCCTGTAAGGTAAGCAGCAGGATGTCCTGAACAGGTTGGGGGCAGTAGCCCTCGGCCGGGATCACGTGGCCCGCCAGTTGAAGTCGCCGCCGGCGCAGGATGGTGGACGGGCGCTGCAGCTTGGCCCGATCGTACAGGGCCTCGGTCCCGACGCTCTCGTCAGCTCGAAAGGCCGCACGGAGCAGTCCTGAGTGCGCCGAGTCCAGCTGCCGCTCTAGCGTAGCCGTCAGCGTCCACGTCTCGGCGTTGTAGAGCAGGACGGTTTCGACCACCGCCTGCCACAGCCGAGCCCTCTGGCGGTCGGGCAGCGCTTCGGATTGGATGACTTACTTACTTACTACTGACGGGGGGCGCAGGCGCCGCGAATAGGCCGCGAGGCCCCTATCGCAACCCCAAGGTAAAAGAGCACAAGGATTAGCCTTGGGGGTGCGCCCAGTCCCCGCCAGTAGTCGGCAGGTCCGCAGTGGAGGCATCGGCGACCCTCATCCGGCCGGAGTCCCGGACGAAGGCGCGGAGGTCTCGGATATTGTCCGCGGTGGTCAGCTCGTCCATCCGCTGGGGGTGGCCGAGGTATTTGTGCCGCGCCTTGTTGAAGTAAGGGCAGAAGGTGACGTGATGCTCCGCGGTCTCCTCTCCTATGCCACAGAAGGGACAGGTGGGAGGGCAACCGGTTTGCAACGATATATGTCTCTGGAAGAATCCGTGGCCGGTTAGGACCATGCACATCTCCCTGAGGTCGGTTCTGTTAAGCGAAATCAGATAATCAGAGACTTTCCTGTTCAGGTTAGGCATGGCAGAGCGGCTCTGCCTGTACTCGGTGCAGCTGTTCCAGTGGAGCTGGTGCTGCTGATGGAGCCACCTGTTGATATGGCGGGTGACTTGCGACCTGGGGGTGGGTAGCCTCATCAGACGGTGGTTGCCGTCTGGGTTGCTGCCCTCCTTGGCGAGAGAGTCCGCGAGCTCGTTGCCCAGGATGTTGCTGTGACCAGGTGTCCAGATAATTCTAATCCTGTTAAGGACTGAGAGAGATTGCACACTGCGGTGGCATTGAGATACTGTAGCAGCGGAGATATTCTCAGTGGTTAAGGCCTTAATAGCAGCTTGGCTATCAGTGTAGAAATTAATGTCAAAATTATTAATGTTCGCCTGAAACAGTTGCTGGGCACACTGCTCAATGGCGCAAATTTCAGCTTGGAAAACTGAGGTGTTCTCACCGAGGTGCAGACTTTCCTGGAGAAGCATCTTACCCTCGTGGAAAATGGCAATACCCGCTCCAGCGCGGCCGTTGAACAGCGAGCCGTCGGTGAAGCAGTGAATGCCCTGGCTGCGCCGGTTCACACCGACATCCAGCGGAATGTTGTCTCGGCCAGGGATGGCGGTCTTGAAGCCCCTCCTGATGTTGAGGGCGGGAGGTCGACTATCCACATTGCCCAGGTCCATGTGGATGTTGTTAAGGTCGCGGCGGACAAAGTCCATATGCGGGATTAATGTTTTCATTGGCATAAAGCCAGAGGGCGCGTTATTTAACGTTTTATCTCTGATAAGCCGGGAGGCAGACTTCATAGCCTTCGCCCTAATAAATAGGTGAAGCGGAGGTAGGTTAAGAATAGTGTTCAGCCCCTCGTAAGGGGTGGACGGGTACGCACCTGTGATGGCACGGCAAATGCTGCCCTGAAGCTGGTACAGCCGCTGACGGGCGGCCTTCTGCTCCAGCACGCTAGTCCAGATGAGACTCGCGTATGTGATACTGGGCCGGATGATGCCGGTATAAATCCAACGGACCGTTCTAGGCGAGAGGCCCCAAGTCGGCCCGATGGCTCTGCGCAGCTGGGCAAAGCAGCGTTTGGATGACGGCCCGGATTGAACGGAAGGCTGCCAAGGTAAGTCCTCGGCGCCGCCGTAGGTATTCCTCCACGTGAGGCACCAGACCGCCGAGGTAGGTGAACCGCTAGCAGCGTGCGAGCCTGGTCGTCTGCCCGTCTGCGCCGCGGCACGTCAGGTCCGCTGGGATGTAGGCCGGCACAGTCAGCACCTCGGTCTTCAGCGTGTTGACAACCAGACCGACGCTCCATGCCACCTCGACCAGCCTAGCTGTCGATCTGGCGCTGGGCGCCTTCAACGGACGAGGACAGGAGGGCGAGGTCATCGGCGTAGCCAAGCACTTGACTTAGCTTGACTTAGCTGCAGGGGGCTCTGTGCGTCCGGAAACAGAGTGGAGGCGTTGCCACCCATTTCGCTAACCCCTGGCGTAGCCAAGCACGCTCAGGCGCTTTTCGCCGTGGCGGCGACCGATGCGTCTGCGCAGCAGGAAGCCGTCGTCAGCCGAGGGGAGTGCGGTCCGAAGCACCCAGTCCAGCAGCAGCACGAAGAGGAACGGCGCCAGCGTGTCGTCCCGCAGAACTCCTGCATGAAGTGTCGAACAGGTCAGACAGGCTGAGTGTCGCAATACAGCGCCATGACAGCGTCGACTAGCTGCTGGGGTACCCGGTAGGCTCGAAGACAAAAGGAAGCGCGGCTCTCAGCACCGAGTCAAATGCGCCTTGCGAAAGTCAACAAAGACAATGATCAGCGTAGACTGGCGGATGTGCGCCTCCTCGATGACACGGCGGAGTGCAAGGATCTGTGTCACTGTACCGTGTTGCGGCCGGAATCCGTTCTGCTCGTACCGCAGGTACGGGTCCAGCACCGACAGCAGACGATCGAGCAGCAGCCGGTTGAAGAGCTTCGCGGTGCAGGGCATCAGCGAGATCCCGCGGTGGTCTTCTTTCCGCGTTGTCCCTGCCAATTCTTCGGCGAGTTTGAGCGCCTTCTAGACGAGCGGCAGCAGGCCGCTGTCGACGACGCCGTTCCGCGTCCATCACTGCAGCCGGCCCAGACGTGAAGAGCTGCGCAGTGTGGACGGCCGTCCGGACTCTAACGCGGCGCAAAAAGCGCGTGGCGCTGAATCTGGCCGGTGACACCTCGGAGGAGCGCAGAAAGGAATTGCGCGATTTCTTTCTTCGCTGGCATCGTGAACGCGCCCGCGTCGCCGCTGCCCGCCAGCTTTGCGCTCCCACTGGACACGCTGCTCCCAGCTGAGGAGGACTTCTGCACCAGACCAGTCACCACGGAGGACGTTGTGCTGTTCGCTCGGAAAAATTAAATGCGGCAAGGCGCTCGGTCCCGACGAAGTCCCGCCGGTCGAGGCGCTGCGGCTCCGCTGTGTGGCCTCCCAGGTCACAAGCGTCATGAACCGCGTGCTCGCCGGCGCCCCCGTGCTCACCGAGTGGACCGTCGCGCACATCGTGCCGACTAATAAGGATGTTTCCCAATTGTGTGTCTTGTACAGTATAAATACATGTGTACTCCACAGGTACATAACATGTTAGACACCATATGCGTTTAACCACATTCTCTATACTTAAAAAAGATATTTACGTAACAATAATGCAACAATAATTAACACAAGTTTTGCTATCTCAATATTGAAGTCATATTCTCGGGAGCTCGAGTGGAGTGAATGACGACTAGTGTAAATTTTCATATATTTAACCTCTACGCGACGGGTGGGGTTTAGCATCACCCCTGTCGCCGACGGCTGTCCCGAAATCGGGACATAGACTATTGGAGAGTCGCTAGAGTTGCTGCTGCAGCACCCCCTTTCCCGCCGGTTTCTCTCTGTCGCGACTGTCGTAGTCATTTCTTCAGTTCATCTGCACTTGTCTCTGTTTACTGTTTCTTCCCTCTTGGTCCAGTTCAGTCTTGTTATTTTTATCTGTTTCCATCGCTGCCTTCTGATTGGCTCTTCAACCTCGCCTCTTTTTTAGTCACGAGTTCCACCCCCTCATTTTATTATCTTCACTCCCCCCCTAGTTTAATGTCTTTTAAATATATTCGTTTAGGGCCCTGTCCAATTACAATTAAATAGCCTCTCTTATTTTTCCTGCACTTTCACTCTAACTATATATTTACTGTCTCACTGGCTGCTGCGCTTCCTCGCGTTGTTCTTGCCATGGAATCTGAAAACGAATACGCAGAAATTTTCACTGATGACGACTCGCTGGAGTCGCTAGATGGAGTCGAGGACGAGATTACGGAGGAAGAAGGCGAAGAAGCAGAAGAAGAAGAAGAAAGCATGCAGACAGAGGAAGTTGGTGATGTACCAGAGTGGCAGTTTGTTCAGGCTGGAATGGATGCTGTGCCGAATGAAGCCGAGTTTCTGGGAACACCAGGGGTTCGCCCAGATTGGAGGCCTCCAGCTTCAGCTGATGGAAACGAAGAGGAGTTTCTGCGTCTGTACCTCACTGATGGAATTATTGCAAGCGTGAAAACCTGGACGAATCGTAGGGCGTGGAAGATATTCGAGGAGTGCGCTGACGAAGAGCAGTTGCCGAAGCTGGTAAAGAACTGGAAAGATTGTACAGACGATGAGGTGAGGAAGCTGTTCGGGATTGTTCTGTTGATGGGCCTGGACAAAAAGCCGGAGATCAGCAGCTACTGGAGCCAGGACCCTGTTTTCAATTGCTCCTTTCTGTCCATGCCCAATGCCCTCTCGAGAGATAGGTTCAAGCAGCTGCTTTCCTGCCTTCGTTTCTACGACTGCACGGATGTTCAGGAAGGGCCCTTGGCCAAAATCCAGCCATTTTTACACCAGCTGCAACAGGTGTGCAGCAACAATTACATGCCGCGTCAGCACATTTCCGTGGACGAAACGCTCGTCTTGTACAAGGGGCGTCTGCTGTTCAAGCAGTACATCCCGACTAAGAGCAGATACGGTGTCAAGCTGTACTGCCTGTGCGAGTCGGAGACTGGCTACTTGTGGAATTTCGCAGTCCACTCCACGGAGCACGCGAATGCACAGTTTGGACTGGGACTCGAGTGCGGCGGCCTCTCTATTAGTGAGCGAATTGTGGCCGAGCTGTGCCGTGAACTCCTGCACATGAATTATAACGTGTTCACGGACAGCTGGTTCACGTCGCATCGGCTGGCCGTTTGGCTGCCAGCAAATGGAACTCGGCTGACCGGCACTGTGCGCAGCAATCGAGGCGTCCCGCAGTTGCTGCAGCAACTGCAACTGCGACCGACTGCGGCGGCTTTCGCGAGGAACGGTGAGGTGCTCGCTTGTAAGTTCGTGGACAGGAAGAGCAGCGGAACAAAGACCGTGTATCTCCTGGACACTGCTGGGCAGGCTGCCTGTGTGAACGTGCCACGAGTCCGTCGGGGAGGCGAGCAGCAGGTGATCGCGAAGCCAGTGACAGTGGTCACCTACTCGAAGAGTATGGGCGGCGTGGACCGTATGGATTCGGCAGCGAACCCCTACCTGGCCAGCCGGAAAACGCTGCGCTGGTTTCAGAAACTCGCGTTTTACCTGCTGCTGCTTCTGGTTCGTAACTCGTGGATCGTCTACCGCCAGCACGGAGGTACCAAGACTTTCGTGGCGTTTCTGCGCAAAGCGGTCAGTATTTTGGTGGAGGAGACTGGCAGGGGCAGGCGCCATTTCGCTGTCAGGGCAGGCCGTCCTGCAGCAGTCGGACCGGCAGGTGACGGCCCTGCAGTACAGCATTTGCCGACCAAAGCTCCATTGAACGCTGCCAATGTTCGGCCGCGCAATCGATGCCGCGTGTGCAGCGAGAACCGAATCGCGAAGAAGACCGTGTACATATGCCCTGATTGTCCGGGAGTACCAGCACTTTGCATAGGCCAGTGCTTTAGAAACTGGCACAGCCAACCGCACTGACTGTTACAGACCTCGTCTTCATGTTTTTTTCTTCCACACCCCCGGTTGACTTTGCTCTCTCCATTCCTAACCCGCTCTCCTTTTTGTCCCCACCCTTGAATAAAATTAAAGTAAATATTTATGGAGTACCCTTACAAGGAGCTTTCCGTTGCTATGGTGTCAATCCAAAATTATCTGTTCTAATCCTGGTTCTGTTCTGTTAGCACTTTCACTTGTTTTAAATTAAAATAAAGCAGTGTGTCCCGTTTTTGGGACATAGCCGTCGGCAACGGCAGTGCAGCGCAGCTGCAGTTTTGACCATAGAACTTAGTTTTAAGTTTTCGGCTGCAGCAGAAGTGGCTGCTTGTCCCGTATTCGGGACATCCGTCGGCTTACCGTTAAGCAACGTCAGTTAAATATCTCTAAATTGATTTGGTATAAACGTTAATACTGAAGTTTTTTATCTGCAAGTTTAAATTATAATTAAAAAAAATTTAGATACTTTAGATGGTGGCTATATTTTAAAATTATATGTATGGCGTATGGCGTACATATATGCGTATGATGTATGGCGGCTCACCCATGCAGCCAGGAGCCAGTTGACACTTAATAAAATTGTCCTATCCTAGTCTTCGAAGCCTGCTATTGCTATGGCGTTTTAGATATTTTCTACTATTTCATTTGTGTGTTTCCTGCTCATATTTGATAGTTCATAGAAATTCATTAGGTTTAGGGCCTAGTTCATATTGATTGTATTCCATTTCGGTAACAGCCACTTTGGTAACAAAAAATGACCACTTCAGTAACAGCCATTTCGGTAACAGCCACTACGGTAACAAGTGAGAATAATATATAAAATGTATTAATTGATAGGTCTATGCTCCGAAAGAATGTGCGAACAAACTTTGAAGAAAGAACGACAACGACAACGCAGGTATGCATTTGTTTAAGTTGTTTAAGAATGTTTTAACCGATCTATTTAATTTCCGGATGAGTCAAAAACATGCATGCACCCGAGACATCCTGTAATTGACCAAATATTGTGTACCGTGTACATTAGAATCTCTGATCTAGTTAGCGAATAGCGACTTGATACTACAGAATCTACTTTCTTTATTAATACTTCTTAATACTTTCTTTATTAGTTATTTAAAATATTTAAAATATATTTTTTCAATTTCAACGTATGGCCAGGCAGGCTAGCTCGCGCGCGGTTTAATTAATTTTATTTGCCTTTAAATTTTTTACAAAGTTAACGCGCAAGTTTAAACAAAGTATAACACAGTTTAACTAGAAAGTTTAACGATATGTGACAATAAGATATTTGAGATGTTAATTGTTAAACTAACTATAGCAAAGCTAATTATTATAAAAATAAAGTGTTGACAGTCGTAAATTTGCGTTACCGAAGTGGCTGTTACCGAAATGGCTGTTACCGGTTCATATTTGCTTCGATCTTCAATTTAAATTTTTGGGATTAAGGAATATATTTATACAAACACCAAAGTCGAAGTTGCATACGTAATAAGATATTGTATCAATATTTTTATTATATAAAAAATAGTACGCTCCCTTGAGTTTTTTGTTAATGCTAGGATGCCTAATGAATGTCTAATTTGAAGACACACAACTGTACAAATGTCACAAACGAAACTTAATTTCAAACTTAAAAGCAGGTCAATATAACAAAAAATATTTTTGAATATTATTTTATTCCTAAATCTAAATGAATGAATAATGCTAAGCCTAATTTGAATAATCAGTTAGCTATAAGAGATGCTAGCTGCCAATTCAATTCAATAGACAATGGGTTAGGCAAGTGTTGGCAAACTCCAATTTATAAGCTAGATCTAGCCTATGGCTATGGGCCAGATCTGGCTTGTAAAACATTCTAGTCTGGCTTATAGTGCTTACTAGGGCCTGTTTAACAATGCAAAAGTGGCCTGTAAATCAATTTTTTGTTAAAACAATTCAACTTTACAAGTAAAATTAGCTTTTATCCTATCATACCTATATTAGTTTTAACTATAAAGTAGGCCCTATTTGGTCTAATTATCTAAAACCTACTTGGGTGCAACCTAGGGATTCACCTGGCCATTTCTATTGGCAACATATACATGTAAGTCATTATTGGATGGAATAGTAGTCACGTAACTACTCTTAGCCAATAGTGACTTATATGTGTGTGTTGCCAATAGAAATGGCCAAGTGATTCCTAAGGTTGCATGTGTATGTCTAAAACTGTCATTTATAGCCAAAATTTGTTGTGTATTTTTTTCTGGCCTGCTGCCTTTGCCAGTCTTTTAATCTGACCTTCACTGAAAAAAGTTTGCTGACCCTTAGCTTAGGTTAGGGCATATACTACTTTTTATTTTTTTATCACTTCTTATAATAATAAATATAATAAATCTAAGTTTTTATTGAACAAAATATAATGTAGACTTTTGATTTCAAATGCAAATTAAACAGACTTTTGATCCAAATATCTTTATAAGCCACTTTGTTAATGAAAAAATGATGTAAATGCATTGGTATAGATTTTCTAAAGATAATTTTTTTGATATTCATTATTTTCATACATGCGCAACCTCCAAAATTTGGTTGGCCGTGCGACTTAGTTTTAACAAAAATGCGACATAGTTTTTGGCCAAAAATGCGACTTACACGTTAAAAATTCGTAAAGCAAAATTAAAGCAACTTTGGGTAAACGGCAGGAGTAACTATGACTGTCTTATAAGGGCCCCTATTGCAGCGCATGGCTTAAGTACGCCAGATGCCTACACAACCTGCGCCACGCTGTGAAATGACTTACCTGTGAAAGAAACCCTAAAGCAAAATTAACGCAGTTTTGGGTAAACGGCAGGAGTAACTATGACTGTCTTATCAAGCCTAAATGCCTCAGCATCTAATTAGTACTACGCCCGTATTCTATGGGGTGGCATTTTTGCGACTTACCCCTGGTCCACCACCAATGCTGCGCCACGCAGGCTGATCCGCGCCAGACGCCGTCCGCCAAAATGCCCATGCGCTGCAATCAGGATAAGGGCTAAATGCCTCGTCATCTAATTAGTACTATGTCCGTATTATTTGGGGTGGGCATTTTTGCGACTTACCCCTGGTCCACCACAATTTACGGTGGCCAGATCGGCCAGGTCGGCCAGCAGTTGCGCATGTATGATTATTTTTCTTAAGCAAGTTACTCTTCTTAAATAATACTTAGCTATTTAAAGTAATAAATATAGAGCATTTGTTGTTAGATTAGACCCTACTTTCTATTTTTGATATCTTAGTTCTAATTTATAATTTAGGCATCAAAAAGCAAATTAGCAAACTGGGGTATAGAAATACTAGGTACCAAATGCATAGATACCTTAATTCTAATGCTAATAGCTTTTTTATCATATATTTAATATAGTGAGAAAATAAAAATGATACTAATAGTTTCACCCATTAGTCTATTACTCATTAACAAATATAAATGTTACATATTATATAGAAATGGCTAAGATTGTTTTGATCTTAACTTTAGTTTCTTTTGTTACAATTCTATTAATGTGTATATAGTATCAAAAATCTATTGGCAATATTCAATTATTTCTATTGATTTATAATCTTAAATATATGTATTATGGATATGATTTCTTTGGTTCAAATATTATATGCAAAGTGTAATATGTTTTCCATTTATATTAAATATGAGGGGTTAAAAGCTATCATACATGCGCAACAGTCGGCCGAGTCAGCCGATCTGGCCGACCAATTTGGCAGCCAACCAAGGTAAGTTGCAAAAATTGCCACCCCAAAGAATACAGATGTAGTACTAATTAGGTAACGAGGCATTTAGCCCTTATAATACAGTCATAGTTACTCCTGTTGTTTACCCAAAATTGCGTTACTTTTGCTTAATGGTTTCTTTCACAGGTAAGTCACATTTTTGGCCAAAAACTACGTCACATTTTTTGTTAAAACAAAGTCGCACAGCCGACCGAATTTTGGAGGTTGCACATGTATGAAAGCTATTAGCAAATAGCCACTAAACTAAAAAAAGGAGGTAGAAAGTCTAACAATAAACTATTACAAATTTATATATAGAAAAAGTCAAACTGTTATTTAACTATAATAACCTAATATGAGCTAAGGTAATATTTATACTATTGAATTGTAAGAGGGAGAAAAGTGCTTCTTTATGAGCTTAGCTGATCTTATTTATTAGTTTAGCAATAAGGTAGTGCATATAAATAGATATACATACATATATATATATATATATATATATATATATATATATATATATGCATGCATAACCTCTTTGATTTGCACTGGCTATGCAACTTTTTTTGACCAAAAATCCAACTTACCTATGAAAGAAACCTAAGCCAATTAATGTATGTTTTGGTAAACAATGGGAATTAGTATGGCTAGATATTATTAAATCTAAATGCCTCATAATCTAATTAGTACTAGTCTATTTTTGGGTGGGCATTTTTGTAACTTAACTTGGCTGGGGCTATTGCTAGCCAGCTAGATTGGCTGGGTCTTATGGATGTATGCATGTGTGCATGGGGTCCCATGTATTTAAAGGGTTGAATACTATGCTATTCAAATCACTAAGCTAGTCAATAGCAATGGCCATTGCTAGTGAGTCAATAATTCAGTGTAGGCAACCTAATGCAAAGTTCATTGTATCATTATATCATAATAACAATATAAATAGTAAGAAAAAAAGATATTTTCAGAGTTAACTTGTCAGTTTTGTCAATATTTATTTATATTTATTATATTTTATAGTTGACTTATTCGAATACAAGGAAATACTTTTATATAAATGTGTACTAAGATCTCATATTGTCTTAGGAAATAGATCCAAACCAGCATTGACCATTCTCATTCTTGCTTAATTATGCTTTGTCCATGAACTTTCTATCTAGGGTCTATCAAGATAGTGTCTTATGCAAATGAGAAAATGAATTGGTATGCCTATATACTTGAGCACATAACAGTTCTACCATAGTTAAAGATATTGCTATGTTTATGAGAAGTTACTGATATGGGGTTTTTTAGACAATATATTTATATGGATGTTTATGAAAATACACATTTTCCATATCTGTATCTAGGCCACTGAATAACTTTGTCTAAAGTTGATGGGCATTGAGTGTCACAGATACATTCTGCGCTATCTATGGAGCATAGAGACTGCATTCTAGCAACTGTAACAACCAGTAGCTAGAAGTACCAATGCCCCATTTGTGACATAGTCGCTAAGTACTGCTTAGATAGACTGACGGCAAGAAAGTATATAATAGCAGCCTTAGTAAATTTCTTTTGCATTTGTAAATTTCATCAAGCCAGTCTACAAGCAATGGACTTGGACGCTATTGACAATGAAGATCAGGAATTTTCTCTACGCGAATCTTGCGGTGTCTATGGCGCCATTTTATTTAACAGTGGCATCAACTCTGAAGCTACGACAGCCGGAGCAAGTTACAGAAATACGAGTTCCATGTTAGACTTATTAGTGTTAGGCATGACTGCTCTGCAGCACAGAGGTCAGGAGTCAGCTGGATTAGTGGTGTCAGATGGCGGGCCAAAAATCTGTGTGCAGCGTGGCATGGGCCTGGTGGCGCAGGCCTTCACGCCTGAACGGTTGGCTTCCTTGTTAGGCGCCGATAAGCCAGTTTGGCGTTTGGGCCTCGGGCATACTCGGTTGGTTGCTTGTGTTTTACTACTTACTCAGTAGGCAGTTAAGTCTGTTTAGAATTGCTCAGTAATCACCCTGGAAATCTGCTCAAAGAATCGCCCCTCAAAAAATCCCCCCTCAAAGAATCGCCCCTCAAAGAATTACCCCTCAAAACAGCGCCCTCAAAGAATAACCCCTCAATGAATCGCCAACTAAAGAATCGCCCCTCAAAGAATCACCCCTCAAAGAATCGCCCCTTAAAAATCGCTCCTTAAAGAATCGCCCCTCAAAGAATCACCCCTTTAAAGAATCGCCCCTTAAAGCATCGCCCCCAAAGCATCGCCCCTTTAAGGCATCGCCCTCCCAAAGAATCGCCCCTCAAAGCATCCCTAATTAAATTATCACCCCCTTAGAGAATCGCCCCTCGAAGAATCGCCCCTCGAAGAATCGCCCCTTAAAAATCGCTCCTTAAAGAATCGCCCCCCAAAGAATCGCCCCTCAAAGAATCGCCCCTCAAAGAATCACCCCTTTAAAGAATCACCCCTCGAAGAATCGCCCCCAAAGCATCGCCCCTTTAAGGCATCGCCCTCCCAAAGAATCGCCCCTCAAAGCATCCCTAATTAAATTATCACCCCCTTAGAGAATCGCCCCTCGAAGAATTCGCCCCTCGAAGAATCGCCCCTTAAAAATCGCTCCTTAAAGAATCGCCCCCCAAAGAATCGCCCCTCAAAGAATCGCCCCTCAAAGAATCACCCCTTTAAAGAATCACCCCTCGAAGAATCGCCCCCAAAGCATCGCCCCTTTAAGGCATCGCCCTCCCAAAGAATCGCCCCTCAAAGCATCCCTAATTAAATTATCACCCCCTTAGAGAATCGCCCCTCGAAGAATCGCCCCTCGAAGAATCGCCCCTTAAAAATCGCTCCTTAAAGAATCGCCCCCCAAAGAATCGCCCCTCAAAGAATCGCCCCTCAAAGAATCACCCCTTTAAAGAATCACCCCTCGAAGAATCGCCCCCAAAGCATCGCCCCTTTAAGGCATCGCCCTCCCAAAGAATCGCCCCTCAAAGCATCCCTAATTAAATTATCACCCCCTTAGAGAATCGCCCCCCAAAGAATCGCCCCTCAAAGAATCGCCCCTCAAAGAATCACCCCTTTAAAGAATCACCCCTCGAAGAATCGCCCCCAAAGCATCGCCCCTTTAAGGCATCGCCCTCCCAAAGAATCGCCCCTCAAAGCATCCCTAATTAAATTATCACCCCCTTAGAGAATCGCCCCCCAAAGAATCGCCCCTCAAAGAATCGCCCCTCAAAGAATCACCCCTTTAAAGAATCACCCCTCGAAGAATCGCCCCCAAAGCATCGCCCCTTTAAGGCATCGCCCTCCCAAAGAATCGCCCCTCAAAGCATCCCTAATTAAATTATCACCCCCTTAGAGAATCGCCCCTCGAAGAATCACCCCTCAAAAATCACCTATCAAAGAATCGCCCTCAACCAAACAGACAGCAAACTAACAAGGTACAGCATATATTATACATCTGTACCATCCGCCGCCACCATAACGCCAGATACTCCACCCTGGGCGCCTCAGAATCAATCAACTGTCAACCGTTCGTTGTTGAAACAACCTGCGGCCAATTTGCCGTAGCCCACAATGGCGAACTGGTGAATGCTAACAGATTAAAATCTGAAATACTACAAGCCGGTATTGGTCTGAGCACGGACACGGATAGCGAGTTGATCACACAGATGCTGTGCACCAGATCTCCTAGCCAGTGCTGGACAGAACGGATCACCTATTTCATGTCCAAATGCTCCACGTCATATAGCCTGCTGATTCTGACTGGCGATTCTATCTACGCTGTCAGAGACCCGTTCGGTAATAGGCCTCTGTGTCTGGGAGAGATTCTCTGCGGCGAGTGAGTTGCTCACGTCTGTGTGCGAGCTGCTTTTTATTTGTACTTGTGTTTTATTGCTTGGCATACTTCTATCCTCTCTCTGTCTCCCTGTCTCCCTCTCTCCCTGTCTCCCTCTCTCTCTGTCTCCCACCCTGTCTCCCTCCCTGTCTCCCTCTCTCCCTGTCTCCCTCTCTCCTTGTCTCCCTCTCTCCCTGTCTCCCTCTCTCCCTGTCTCCCTCTCTCCCTGTCTCCCTCTCTCCCTGTCTCCCTCTGTCTCCCTCTCTCCCTGTCTCCCTGTCTCCCTGTCTCCCTCTCTCCCTGTCTCCCTCTCTCTCTGTCTCCCACCCTGTCTCCCTCCCTGTCTCCCTCTCTCCCTGTCTCCCTCTCTCCCTCTCTCCCTGTCTCCCTCTCTCCCTGTCTCCCTCCCTGTCTCCCTCTCTCCCTGTCTCCCTCTCTCCCTGTCTCCCTCTGTCTCCCTCTCTCCCTGTCTCCCTGTCTCCCTCTCTCCCTGTCTCCCTCTCTCTCTGTCTCCCACCCTGTCTCCCTCCCTGTCTCCCTCTCTCCCTGTCTCCCTCTCTCCCTCTCTCCCTGTCTCCCTCTCTCCCTGTCTCCCTCTCTCCCTGTCTCCCTCTCTCCCTGTCTCCCTCTGTCTCCCTCTCTCCCTGTCTCCCTCTCTCCCTGTCTCCCTCCCTGTCTCCCTCTCTCCCTGTCTCCCTCTCTCCCTGTCTCCCTTTCCCTGTTTCCCCCACTTTCCCTAATCCCACTTCCCTTTAATTTCCCTACTATCACATCATTCTCCAGTCTCCTACACAAGGTTTATCTTCTCAGATTCCCATTCCCCTCTTTTCCCTCATAAATTCTTCCTTTCGGCTCTCTGTTCCCTCTGCTAAAGTCAGTCTAATTCTGCACATTCTTCAACAGGTCGCATTATAATTTACTCACAAGCCAAATTTCCACTCTCTCATATCGCAGCGAAGTCATCGGCTACGCCGTATCATCCGAGAGTTGCGCATTCCAATCCACCAGCACTAGGCTGCTTCGCGAAGTTCAACCAGGCGAAATTGTTCGCCTGTCGATTCAACAACAGCCTGAATTGTCTGGCGCCGCCAGTACTATTGAAACCTGCGCCATCGTACCCCGACCGTCTGCTTCTTCTAGTAGCAATGCAACTGGGGCGTCTGAGTCTACCGCGGTTTTGCCCGCTATGTGTATATTTGAGTACGTGTACTTTGCTCGGCCGGATTCTCAATTCGAGGGTCAGCAGGTAAATTATCAACACGTCGAGTTTTATTCCGTGTCTTCTACTTATGAGTAGAAATATGCGCATCTTATCATTCCTTTTACATGGTTTTCATCTTACATGATGTGTGTTAGTTAATTTTAAAGCAGGTCTAACGACTCAAACGACTGCAATGCGACGTTGAGTGGACACCTCTAAGGGCGCTTTTCTAGCATTATAGAAGCCCTCTTTAGAGTCATTATAGAAGCCCCCTTTAGAGTCATTTTAGAAGCCCCCTTTAGAGTCATTATAGAAGCCCCCTTTAGAGTCATTATAGAAGCCCCCTTTAGAGTCATTATAGAAGCCCCCTTTAGAGTCATTTTAGAAGCCCCCTTTAGAGTCATTATAGAAGCCCCCTTTAGAGTCATTATAGAAGCCCCCTTTAGAGTCATTATAGAAGCGCCCTTTAGAGTCATTATAGAAGCCCCCTTTAGAGTCATTATAGAAGCCCCCTTTAGAGTCATTATAGAAGCGCCCTTAGAGTCATTATAGAAGCCCCCTTTAGAGTCATTATAGAAGCGCCCTTTAAAGTCATTATAGAAGCGCCCTTTAGAGTCATTATAGAAGCGCCCTTTAAAGTCATTATAGAAGCGCCCTTTAAAGTCATTATAGAAGCGCCCTTTAGAGTCATTATAGAAGCGCCCTTAGAGTCATTATAGAAGTGCCCTTTAAAGTCATTATAGAAGCGCCCTTTAGAGTCATTATAGAAGCGCCCTTAGAGTCATTATATAAGCGCCCTTTGAGTCATTATAGAAGCGCCCTTTGGAGTCATTATAGAAGCGCCCTTTGGAGTCATTATAGAAGCGCCCTTTGAGTCATTATAGAAGCCCCTTTAGAGTCATTATAGAAGCGCCCTTAGTAACTCAGAGACGCTTGTTGACCTAGGTACCATTTTCATCGGGGCTGTCTTGCCCACAGCACGGAATCAGTAATCAAATGATCCTGTTTTCCTTAACCCCTACTTACCGAGTAGCAAATTATGCGAATTTTCTCTATTCTTTTCTTATTTAGGTTTATTCTGTAAGACGTCGATGCGGTGCTCAGTTGGCCAGCGAGAGTCCCTGTTCAGTAGATTTGGTTTCTACAGTGCCAGAGTCTGCCACTCCAGCTGCCATGGGCTATGCCAGCGCCTGCGGACTGCCTTATGTGGAGGTTTGCTGCAGTTCTCTTTGCAGTGTTCTCGGTGTCTTGGGTTATCCAAATGGAACTCCTCACTGTTAGGCCCGTTGGGAGCCAGCCTCCTAGATCCTCAGTTGCTGGGCCAGCCTTCCAGATCCTCAGTTGCTGGGCCAGCCTTCCAGATCCTCGGTTGCTGGGCCAGCCTTCCAGATCCTCAGTTGCTGGGCCAGCCTTCCAGATCCTCAGTTGCTGGGCCAGCCTCCCAGATCCTCAGTTGCTGGGCCAGCCTTCCAGATCCTCAGTTGCTGGGCCAGCCTCCCAGAGTGTCAGTTGCTGGGCCAGCCTCCCAGATCCTCAGTTGCTGGGCCAGCCTCCCAGAGTGTCAGTTGCTGGGCCAGCCTCCCAGATCCTCAGTTGCTGGGCCAGCCTCCCAGATCCTCAGTTGCGGGGCCAGCCTCCCAGATCCTCAGTTGCTGGGCCAGCCTCCCAGATCCTCAGTTGCGGGGCCAGCCTCCCAGATCCTCAGTTGCGGGGCCAGCCTCCCAGATTCTCAGTTGCTGGGCCAGCCTCCCAGATTCTCAGTTGCTGGCCCAGCCTCCCAGATTCTCAGTTGCTGGGCCAGCCTTCCAGATCCTCAGTTGCTGGGCCAGCCTTCCAGATCCTCGGTTGCTGGGCCAGCCTTCCAGATCCTCAGTTGCTGGGCCAGCCTCCCAGATCCTCAGTTGCTGGGCCAGCCTCCCAGATCCTCAGTTGCTGGGCCAGCCTTCCAGATCCTCAGTTGCTGGGCCAGCCTCCCAGAGTGTCAGTTGCTGGGCCAGCCTCCTAGATCCTCAGTTGCTGGGCCAGCCTCCCAGATCCTCAGTTGCTGGGCCAGCCTCCCAGAGTGTCAGTTGCTGGGCCAGCCTCCCAGATCCTCAGTTGCTGGGCCAGCCTCCCAGATCCTCAGTTGCGGGGCCAGCCTCCCAGATCCTCAGTTGCGGGGCCAGCCTCCCAGATCCTCAGTTGCTGGGCCAGCCTCCCAGATTCTCAGTTGCTGGGCCAGCCTCCCAGATTCTCAGTTGCTGGGCCAGCCTCCCAGATTCTCAGTTGCTGGGCCAGCCTCCCAGTGTCAGAGCCCACTCTAACCCGACCCCATCTGCCCTCAGGTATTCTGCAAGAACCGCTACATCGGTCGCACCTTCATACAGCCCAGCAATCTGCTGCGTCAAGTTGGCGTAGCAAAAAAATTCGGCGTCATCGAAGAGAACGTACGCGATAAGCGCATCGTGCTCATTGACGACTCCATTGTTCGGGGCAACACAATGGGCCCTATTGTTAGCCTTCTACGATCTCATGGTGCATCCGAGGTGCATATTCGCATTGCCAGTCCGCCTCTGCGTCATCCCTGCTATATGGGGATTAATATCCCAACTAAAGAGGAGCTGATCGCTAACAAGCTCACGTTGGAGCAGCTTCGAAGAGCTTTGAACGCGGATTCTTTAGCCTATCTCAGCGTTGAAGGACTGCACAAGGCTGTCTCGGCTGGGTGCACCAGCAACCCTATTGGACATTGCGATGCCTGTCTGACAGGGAAATATCCTGTGCAGCTAGACTGGTAATTGCAGCAGTGCGATGCCCTCCGAACCCTAACCTAGACGACTCGATTTTTTCTAGGCTTAAGATTGTAAACCACTTATCTTACTCACTGCTGCCCTGACCGCTCTTCTCTGTCCTAGCATGTCTGTCTGTCCTAGTGTCTGCATGCTTGCATGTCCTAGTGTCTGTCTGCCTGTCATAGTGTCTTATCTATCTGCCCTAGTGTCTGTCTGTCCAACTGTCTACATGTCCATGTGTCTGGTGAGTCTATAACACAGCATCCCATGCTCCACAGGCCTGAAAATATCTGCATGTCAAATCAGCATATCGAGCTTGAACTCTCTGATGTTTCAGTGACGTCATTGCCACAAAAAGAAACATTCAATCATCGGCTGTTAGAGCAGCCATTTTTCAAATTGAATCGCAATACTCGCTCCAATCTAAAGTGCTTTTTATATACTATAGCTAATCTAAGTGTAACTTAAAAATTTTGTCTTTTAATAGAAATCTATTAAATTTTATATTATTTTATATTATAATAAACATGCTATAATTGAAATTCCAAACTAACTATGCAAGTCAGGAGGAAATTGATTTCATTTTTGTCCGTTACAGTTAAATCAATGCAGTGCATTCTGTCTCTTGTCCAGCTGAATCTGAAAGTGTTGGCTATCGCCCCATATTTCTATCTAAGTGATTGATATTTTTCTAATTTAACACAGTTGAATTACAACTTAACGAACATATTTGATACATTATTTGTTTTACAAACTTTTTATTTGATCTGAATGCCATTCATTATAATTCAATGACGTTCAAATATAGCAGTTTAAGATTCTGAGATGTACTTTAGAAAAATTATATTTAGATTTTTTGGCTCGGACCGTTTTTTCATTTGCGCGAAGTTATTGAAAGAAAAGTTGTTCACCTAATTTTCTTTGACCATTTTATCGATGATTTAATTAACAGTGCATAAAGCATTGTTGATTTGAAGAAAAAAATGAGTGCGAAGATAAATCCTGATATGAATGGATGGATAGATAGATGGATAGATAGATAGATAGATAGATAGATAAATAGATAGATAGATAGATAGCTAGATAGATAGATAGATAGATAGATAGATAGATAGATAGATAGATAGATAGATAGATAGATAGATGGATAGATAGATCGATCGATCGATAGATAGATAGATAGATAGATAGATAGATAGATTGATAGCTAGATAGATAGATAGATAGATAGATAGATAGATAGATAGATAGATAGATAGATAGATTGATAGCTAGATAGATAGATAGATAGATAGATACATAGATAGATAGATAGCTAGATAGCTAGATAGCTAGATAGATAGATAGATAGATAGATAGATAGATAGATAGATAGCTAGATAGATAGATAGATAGATAGATAGCTAGATAGATAGATAGATAGATAGATAGATAGATAGATAGATAGATAGATAGATTGATTGATAGCTAGATAGATAGATAGATAGATAGATAGATAGATAGTTAGATAGATAGATAGATAGATGGATAGATAGATGGACAGATATATAGACAGATAGATAAATAGGTAGGTAGGTAGGTAGGTAGTTAAATAGAGATGTTAAGGCAATGATGTAAGCATGATTTATGTTTTTGGCAATCTCTTCTCCAGACGAAGTTTAGGGTTACGCAAGCAAGTCTTGCTGTAATTATAAGCAATTACATATAATCAGGAACACACCCGGCTAGTGCATAAGCCTCCATTTTAGCTCACTGGGCAGTCCACACCAAGAAAGGAATCACATTGGCTTAGATGTGACAGCAAGTCTGCAATAACGATAGTTTTAAATGCACCTATAATTTTCGAGGAATTTTTCACCTTTCCTGCATTTCTGATCCCCAGCTGTTACAAGTTAAGACCTCGATAGCCAAGGAACCAGCAAGTGCCGGCATAGCAACTTATCGTTGACAGCTACTGAAAGATTGGTTGGATTTCGTATGTGATGGCAGAGGGTGTCAGTATTTCGGCTCCGAATCTTATATACGGTGGGCCATCCACGTCACAGAATAGTAGTAGTACTAATACTGAAAGCAACAGGAACAGCAACAATAATAATATTAACCATGCTGATGGCAATTCCTCCTCAGCTTCTTTGTTTGAATCGCGCTCGGACACGTCAGAAACATCATCCGTAGTACTGGAGGATGGTAATCAGAATCCCACTGTTGGTTTAGCCACTGAACAAGCTCAACAAGATGATAACGAAACAGAACAACAGGAAGTTAACGTTGTTATCGATATTAACGATGAGAATGCGAATGCCACTACTAATAACAATAATAACGATAATGATGCAGATAATTATGATAATGAACCACAGAACGACGCTCTCGTTGGCGAGATTATTGATTTGACAGATGATGTGCCTGGTCAAATCCATCTGCCGCAGCCTATAATGATTGAAGATCTTGATAATGATGATAATGAACTGGACGATTTCCTTGTCATTGACGATCTGAGACGTTCAACTAGTAATAGTCGTCGAAGAGTTACGGCTCCTCCAGATGCTAGAACTTCTTCGCGTAGACGACAACAGCAACGGCTTGATTCGCATCCGGAATCTGGGGCATCCAACTCCAGGGTTATCGTTAAGAAGCGTCGATTAAGCGACGGTGAAGGACCGTCTGGAAGTGGTACAACGGCGGCTTCTTTAAGTCCTCCTCAACCTGCAGATGAAGGTTGCACAATCTGTTTTGAGCCCTGGACATCGTCTGGCGAGCATCGAGTCTGCGCGTTGCGTTGCGGCCATCTGTTTGGCAAATCTTGCGTCGAGCGTTGGTTAGAAACCCGGCAACAGTGCCCGCAGTGCAATAGAAATTGCCGACGTCACGAAGTGCTGCCCTTGTATGTTACCAATCTCAGAGCTGTAGATAATAGCGAGAATGAAGCTCTAAAACTCGAGATTGACAAGATTAAACGAGCTAAACTAACCGCCGAGCAGGAGGCTGGGGACATGCGGTTGAGACTAGACATGCTCAGAGATGAGAACAGGCGACTATCTCGCCAATTGGAGTTCTATCGAAGTCATTCTTCCAAGCTGACTATTGATCTGACCGATGCTGGCGGCGAGACTTGCTCTTATCATTTGGAAGACAATGTCATGATTTCTCAGGTGGGTGGATGCGAGGTCATGATCCCTATAGATGCCTGTTTAGAATGGGTCATGATCCCTATAGATGTGTCTGTTTAGAATGGGTCATGATCCCTATAGATGTGTTTAGAAAGGGTCATGATCCCTATAGATGTGTTTAGAATGGGTCATGATCCCTATAGATGTGCTTAGAATGGGTCATGATCCCTATAGATGCCTGTTTAGAATGGGTCATGATCCCTATAGATGTGTCTGTTTAGAATGGGTCATGATCCCTATAGATGTGTTTAGAATGGGTCATGATCCCTATAGATGTGTTTAGAATGGGTCATGATCCCTATTGATGTATGTTTAGAATGGGTCATGATCCCTATAGATGTGTCTGTTTAGAATGGGTCATGATCCCTATAGATGTGTTTAGAATGGGTCATGATCCCTATAGATGTGTTTAGAATGGGTCATGATCCCTATAGATGTGTCTGTTTAGAATGGGTCATGATCCCTATAGATGTGTTTAGAATGGGTCATGATCCCTATAGATGTGTTTAGAATGGGTCATGATCCCTATAGATGTGTATGTTTAGAATGGGTCATGATTCCTCCAAGTCAATAGGAGATCTCCCTAACTAATCAACCGCCTCTTTGCGCTTCCCAGGTAGGCGAGTGCCGAGTACTCGCTCTCAACCAGCAGCTCGACGTGCTGTGCATCTCCCAGCCTAGCCGAAATCCTCTATTCCGCGGCTACGGCCTTCGCAAGTTGGATTTAGTAGACTTTCGCAATTCCAGCTACATTCATTTGCACACTAATAAACTGCGGGATGCCTGCTTTAATCCCGAGGGCACCCTGCTGCTCACCGCCAGCATGGACAAGCAGATCAGGTTAACCGGCTTTCACTCCGAGCAGACTGTTTGCTATTTCGATTGCCCCACAGCTGTGTGGTCCTGCTGCTGGAGTCCGTATGATCCCAATCAGTTCTATGCAGGCCTAGCCAATGGCAGGGTGATGTGCTTCGATATGCGTCACATTGGCAGTCACGTGAGCGTGCTGCCGTGCGCCGAAGAGCCGCCCAGTGTCACCTCGGTGGTGTCCATGGCTTCGGTGAGTGCGGCGGCGCCCCTCTCCTTGAAAAATCTGAATCCCCTCCTTTGTCAAAATCGACAAAATCCGCCCCTTAAAAAATTATTTAAAAATCCGCCCGTTAATTAAAAAATGCGCCCTTCCAGTTTTCTTTAAATCCGCCCTCACAAAAATCTACTAAATCCGCGCCCTCCTTATAAAAATCTACTAAACCCGCCCCCTCATTATAAAAATCTACTAAACCCGCCCCCTCATTATAAAAATCTACTAAACCCGCCCCCTCATTATAAAAATCTACTAAACCCGCCCCTCATTATAAAAATCTACTAAATCCGCCCCCTCATTATAAAAATCTACTAAACCCGCCCCCTCATTATAAAAATCTACTAAACCCGCCCCCTCATTATAACAATCTTCTAAATCCGCCCCATTAAAAGCTACCAAAAACCGCCCCATACCGCCAGCTGCCAGCCGGTGCCCCAGCCGCAGGCGTCGCTGCACCATCAGCTTTGCTAGCCGGCCAGTTTGATCGGCTGAGTCTCTACCGTCGGCCAGCGGCAGTCGCCGCAGCCGCAGCAGCAGCAACCGAAGCCGACAATCACCAGGCCGCACTGCTCCCGATGCCCGGCCCTGGCAGCGGTCAACAGCTGGCTTGGCTGGCCGCAGATCCAGACAGTCGACACGTCCTGTTGACTCACCGACCGACTGCCAACCACCAGCAACAGCAGCCGCAGCAGCAACGTCCGGGTGTTGAGCACTCCGTCTACAGTTTAGATTTCATTCGCACCAGCGCTGATAGCAGCGATTCGACAGCAACCATGGAATCCGCACTGAGACCTCTGAGTCGAATTCGAGCTGGCCAATCGATGAAGCTCCTAGCTAGGAGTCGACTATTTCAACAGGCTAGCAGATCCGGCGGAGCTCTGACCGTGGCGGCCGGAGATGAAGCTACCTGTAGGTTAAACCTGTGGGACGCGGCAACTGGAGAGAAGCTGCAGTCCATGGCTAGACTGCCCAGTCCAGTGCTGGACATTGCGCCAGTCAGGCATGGCCGGTTCCTCGCCTGCCTGACAGAACAGTCGGTGTATGTTTATAAAGATACTAAAGCTGAGTGAGGCTGGTCTATATTGTGTGCGTGTAGGCTTGATTTAGTTCTATTTACTTATTCTAAGTTGGGCAATGTCTGTCTATCTGCCTATTTTTATTTTAGTAAAGAATGTTTGACTTAAATTGCCTCCTTCACTCTCCTCCCTACTCCTTACTTCCTCTCCTCTCCTCTTCTGTACTCTCCTCTCTACTCTCCCTACTCTCCTCTCTCCTCTCTACTCTCGTGCTATTGTGTTCTGCTTATTAGATATCCCCATATTGAACATATATATTTCTCGCCTAAATCTCTTGTCCCAGTAAGACAAGATTAACCATTTTATACTTCTAATTCTACTGAACCTACACTGTATACACAATGTCAATATTTCGTTCAACAATTTAAAACTAAAATATATTATTTTAGTTACAAGCTAGCGAAAATACAATCTTTTTTATGTTGTCTTTCAGTTTACTGATAAAGCAAATAAATATGTATAGGCCTACTCTTTAGTATGAACACTTAGTCAGACAAAAATGTCCCATTCACCTCTAGCTTGTTAAAAAGCGCAGGTGTGTTTTTACTAAACGTTGGCTTGACCCCTTTGCGCGGCTGTGGCTATATGCCTAAAATTGCTTCTCCAAATTACAAATAGCGGCAGAAGAAAAACAGATTATGAAATATTTATAATAAATGGAAATTGCTATATATGTCAGTTGCTTTGATTATTTTCCTAGTTTTTCTGTCAGCAATTATTTCAACTGATTGCCGATGGGAAATCTGCCCCAGGAATGATGTGTACAATTTTAAACTTCTATACTGTACGGTTTTATTATTATTGTCGTTATTATTTAGTATATGCCACAGATACTTCAATATCTATATATGTCACTCGCAAAAATCCGCTTATCTGGTCTTTGTTCAGTAGCAAAATTACTTCTAGCAAAAAGTGGTGCACCAAGTCAGGTCAATAAACAGTTCTTTCCTCTTGTCCACTGGTGTCGGGCTTTGTCCTCTCTCGTTACTGCTCTCTCATTGGCTGAGCTAGATTGGGCCTGCCCCTAGGCTGAGTTTCGTCCGTCTGACTTTTACCTCTCTCCTTACTGCTTTCTCATTGGCTGAGCTAGATTGAGCCTGCCCCTAGGCTGAGTTTCGTTTGAATTTGCCCTCTCTCCTTTCTGCTCTCTCATTGGCTGAGCTAGATTGGGCCTGCCCCCTAGGCTGAGTTTCGTTTGTCTGAATTTGCCCTCTCTCCTTTCTGCCCTCTCATTGGCTGAGCTAGATTGGGCCTGCCCCCTAGTCTGAGTTTCGTCCGTCTAACATTCGCCAGTCTTTACTGCTCTCTCAATGGCTGAACTAGATTGTACCTCCCCCCCCCTAGGCTGTTTCGTCTGTCTTGCGTTCACTTGTGTACATCGAGTTAAATGATTGCTGTTTACTATAGCTTTTTGCAGCCCATTTGGGCTTGCGCGCATTGAATTTAATCCAAGATACGTTTGCCAATGCAATGGAGCTTTTGTCTATGGTAGCAAGGCTGGCACAGTGGCATTTGATTTGGTCCAACAAGTATCAATTTGGTCCAACAAGCATCAATTTGGTCCAACAAGCATCAATTTGGTCCAACAAGCATCAATTTGGTCCAACAAGTATCAATTTGGTCCAACAAGTATCAATTTGGTCCAACAAGTATCAATTTGGTCCAACAAGCATCAATTTGGTCCAACAAGCATCAATTTGGTCCAACAAGCATCAATTTGGTCCAACAAGCATCAATTTGGTCCAACAAGTATCAATTTGGTCCAACAAGTATCAATTTGGTCCAACAAGTATCAATTTGGTCCAACAAGCATCAATTTGGTCCAACAAGCATCAATTTGGTCCAACAAGTATCAATTTGGTCCAACAAGCATCAATTTGGTCCAACAAGCATCAATTTGGTCCAACAAGCATCAATTTGGTCCAACAAGTATCAATTTGGTCCAACAAGTATCAATTTGGTCCAACAAGCATCAATTTGGTCCAACAAGTATCAATTTGGTCCAACAAGCATCAATTTGGTCCAACAAGTATCAATTTGGTCCAACAAGCATCAATTTGGTCCAACAAGCATCAATTTGGTCCAACAAGCATCAATTTGGTCCAACAAGTATCAATTTGGTCCAACAAGCATCAATTTGGTCCAACAAGCATCAATTTGGTCCAACAAGCATCAATTTGGTCCAACAAGTATCAATTTGGTCCAACAAGCATCAATTTGGTCCAACAAGCATCAATTTGGTCCAACAAGCATCAATTTGGTCCAACAAGTATCAATTTGGTCCAACAAGCATCAATTTGGTCCAAACGCTCGTGAGCCATTCGGCAGACTCTTGCCTTTTCGCAACTGCCTTTCGCAACGGCTGGAATTTCAGCGTCTCTACCAGCAGTTTCCAGTCGCTTTTCCATAGCACTGCCAATAGTCGAAATCTGATAACCAACTGGAACTGTTCTTTCAACTTCTGCTGCATTTTTGCACCGTTAACAAAGGGTTTCTCAACTGCATCGAGTAGCAGTTGGACCTGAGGCTCTCGCAACTTGCCTTGGCGATTGCCACCCTTTCGCAGGCGACCTCTGCCGCCAGTGGTTTCAACGCGCTGATAGATGCTGTAAACCATATTTTCTTTTACATTCAGCAGCCTTGCAATGTCCTTTGGGTATTCACCTCTGTTCAGTGCTTCAATCACAAGCCAATGGTTCGACAGCCCAGCATATGGTTCAAAGAAAAGATGGTTTACAGAGAGCTGTGGAAAAGCGACAGAAAATTGTTGGTAGAGACGCTGACATTCCAGCGGTACGCAACAACCTGCAGGCAGTTGCCAAAAAGCGGGAGTTTGCCGAATGGCTCACGAGCGAGCGTTTGGACCAAATTGATGCTTGTTGGACCAAGTTAAATGCCGCTGTGGCAGCCTTGCTACCATAGACAGAAGCTCCGTTACATTGGCAAACGTATATTGGATTAAATCCAATGTGTGTAAGCCCAAATGGGCTGCAAAAAGCTACATTAGTCTTAACCCCATATGCTCCTGAGGCTGCAAAACCTAGGAAGGAAAGGTCATTTTAGCTGCCACATTAATTTAAATGACACTGCGCAGACAAACTATTAAGAAAAAGAGTAGACGCTCTACTTTTTAACTATTTTAGTTGCATAGTCATTCTCGTATCTATGGTATCTACTATCTGGTTGATTTATGTCCAATCTTATACTTTATTGTAATTGTTTTTTATTAACTTTAACAATTTATCCTAGAAACATAACAAACATTTTAATCAAGTACGTCTACGTCTTGTATGTCTTTAATTGTAGTCGAGTTCGAAACTTACTAATTTCTTTACTTGCATTTTAGTGCATTATTTGCTTATAAAATGTTGAAATTGACTGTAACCAAGCGTTCTTAATGTTAATTTCAGTTTTTATGAAACTTCAATAAATAAAATTAATGCTTATTTTTTTAATTGATGATATTTTTAAGCCTTATTTTTTGTAGAAAGAAATTATCTTGGCCGTAGATTTGGTTAGCCTCACCGAATCTGCCAATCTTCACCGAATCTGCCAATCTTCACTGAATCTGCCAATCGTCACTGAATCTGCCAATCTTCACCGAATCTGCCAATCGTCACCGAATCTGCCAATCTTCACCGAATCTGCCAATCTTCACCGAATCTGCCAATCTTCACCGAATCTGCCAATCTTCACCGAATCTGCCAATCTTCACCGAATCTGCCAATCGTCACCGAATCTGCCAATCTTCACCTCACCGAATCTGCCAATCTTCACTGAATGTGCCAATCTTCACCGAATCTGCCAATCTTCACCGAATCTGCCAATCTTCACCGAATCTACCAATCTTCACTAAATCACAGTAATTACTGCTAAATCCCACAGCTACCCGCCCAGTTGCTAAGCGAGCCGGAGCGGCAGTACATATTCGATAGCGTTCAAGACGCTGTTCGAATCGATGGCCGGCAATGCCTGGCCTATCGGCAGGCCGCGCTCAGACTCGACCTGCTGTGTTACGCCACCGCCTCAGCCCAGGTCAGCCTAGGGGAGACAGACGTGCTCGTGTCTGTGCGAGAGGAAGATAATCCCGGTGCGACTGCCCAGCAACAGGGATCTACTGGCTCTGTTGGTATGACTGCTATGTGTTGTATGACTGTCTCTGATCGTTTGTACCTCATTTCCTCATTTCCATAAACCACATACCAGATTTCCGCCCCCTCATTATTATCCATACCTGATTTCCGCCCCCTCATTATTATCCATACCAGATTTCCACCCCCTCATTATTATCCATACCAGATTTCCACCCCCTCATTATTATCCATACCAGATTTCCACCCCCTCATTATTATCCATACCAGATTTCCACCCCCTCATTATTATCCATACCTGATTTCCACCCCCTCATTATTATCCATACCAGATTTCCGCCCCTCACCATCATCCATACCCGATTTCCGCCCCCTCACTATCATCCATACCCGATTTCCGCCCCCTCACCATCATCCATACCCGATTTCCGCCCCCTCACCATCATCCATACCCGATTTCCGCCCCCTCACCATCATCCATACCCGATTTCCGCCCCCTCACCATCTTCCATACCTGATTTCCGCCCCCCTCATAATCATCCATACATGATATCCGCCCCTCATCATAATCCATACCTGATTTCCGCCCCCTCATAATCATCCATACATGATATCCGCCCCTCATCATAATCCATACCTGATTTCTGCCCCCTCATAATCATCCATACATGATATCCGCCCCTCATCATAATCCATACCTGATTTCCGCCCCCTCATAATCATCCATACATGATATCCGCCCTTCATCATAATCCATGCCTGATTTCTGCCCCCTCATAATCATCCATACATGATATCCGCCCTTCATCATAATCCATGCCTGATTTCCGCCCCCTCATAATCATCCATACATGATATCCGCCCCTCATCATAATCCATACCTGATTTCTGCCCCCTCATAATCATCCATACATGATATCCGCCCCTCATCATAATCCATACCTGATTTCCGCCCCCTCATAATCATCCATACATGATATCCGCCCTTCATCATAATCCATGCCTGATTTCTGCCCCCTCATAATCATCCATACATGATATCCGCCCTTCATCATAATCCATGCCTGATTTCCGCCCCCTCATAATCATCCATACATGATATCCGCCCCTCATCATAATCCATACCTGATTTCTGCCCCCTCATAATCATCCATACATGATATCCGCCCCTCATCATAATCCATACCTGATTTCCGCCCCAACCCTTTCCTCAGTTGCAGCAGCTCAGCAGCAGCAGCCGGTCAGCCATCCAGTATCAGTGTGGGTGGACTGCAGCTGCCTCGGCTCCGGCCCAGAGCAGCAGCAGCTCGCTGATGAGGCCCAAGCTCACCTATCCAGCCTCTACCGCTGCCTGCGCACCCCGACTCCAGTGTTTGTTGACATCCTGTTGCTAGGCTACGACGGCGATTTACTAGACGCAGCCAGTATCGCCGCGTCAGCCGCGTTGATGCGCGCTTTGCCAGCCAGCCTGTTGTCTGCCCAGGCGCTGCCTCTGTTTGCCACCGTGCACCGGATCGGCTCGCAACAGATTGTGGACGCTAATCAACTCGAGGAGTCCTGCTCGATGGCCAGAGTAACTGTGGGAGTTGATTCGAATGGTCGGCTGGTGGCCTGCCAGACTTGCGGCGAAGGCTCGCTACAGTTCGAGTCCATGACGGAGATGATTGAGACTGGAGTGCGCAAGGCTATGATGTTGCACGATTCGGTTGCTAAACTGGTTGCTAGGGTGCTTTAATGGTGCATTTCTTAGGCGTTTATGTGGATAGTGTATAATCTAATAAGATTGGGTAGAAATATCATATCGAACCTCCTTAACCGGCCTTCCAAAACTGCCATCTTCTCAAATTTGCCGTTCTTTCGAACCTGCCATCCTCTTCCCCCAAATCTGCCGTTCTTCTACCGAAACTGCCATCCTCTTTCCCCCCAAATCTGCCCTTCTACCGAAATTGCCATCCTCTTCTCCCCCCCAAATCTGCGCTTCTACCGAAATTGCCATCCTCTTCTCCCCCCCCAAATCTGCGCTTCTACCGAAACTGCCATCCTCTTTCCCACCAAATCTGCCGTTCCTCTACCAAAACTGCCATCATCTTTCCCCATCAAAATCTGCCGTTCCTCTACCAAAACTGCCATCATCTTTCCCCATCAAAATCTGCCGTTATTCTACCGAAACTGCCATCATCTTTCCCCATCAAAATCTGCCGTTCTTCTACCGAAACTGCCATCATCTTTCCCCATCAAAATCTGCCGTTCTTCTACCGAAACTGCCATCATCTTTCCCCATCAAAAGCTGCCGTTCTTCTACCGAAACTGCCATCCTCTTCTCCCCCCAAATCTGCTGTTCCTCTACCGAAACTGCCATCCTCTTCCCCCAAATCTGCCGTTATTCTACCGAAACTGCCATCCTCTTTCCCCACCAAATCTGCCGTTCTTCTACCGAAACTGCCATCCTCTTCTCCCCCAAATCTGCTGTTCCTCTACCGAAACTGCCATCCTCTTCCCCCCAAATCTGCCGTTATTCTATCGAAACTGCCATCCTCTTTCCCCACCAAATCTGCCGTTATTCTACCGAAACTGCCATCCTCTTCCCCCCAAATCTGCCGTTATTCTACCGAAACTGCCATCCTCTTCCCCCCAAATCTGCCGTTCTTCTACCGAAACTGCCATCCTCTTCTCCCCCCAAATCTGCCGTTCTTCTACCGAAACTGCCATCCTCTTTCCCCCCAAATCTGCCCTTCTACCGAAATTGCCATCCTCTTCTCCCCCCCAAATCTGCGCTTCTACCGAAACTGCCATCCTCTTTCCCACCAAATCTGCCGTTCCTCTACCAAAACTGCCATCATCTTTCCCCATCAAAATCTGCCGTTATTCTACCGAAACTGCCATCATCTTTCCCCATCAAAATCTGCCGTTCTTCTACTGAAACTGCCATCATCTTTCCCCATCAAAATCCGCCGTTCTTTTACCAAAACTGCCATCATCTTTCCCCATCAAAATCTGCCGTTCTTCTACCGAAACTGCCATCATCTTTCCCCATCAAAATCTGCCGTTCTTCTACCGAAACTGCCATCATCTTTCCCCATCAAAATCTGCCGTTCCTCTACCAAAACTGCCATCATCTTTCCCCATCAAAATCTGCCGTTCTTCTACCGAAACTGCCATCATCTTTCCCCATCAAAAGCTGCCGTTCTTCTACCGAAACTGCCATCCTCTTCTCCCCCCAAATCTGCTGTTCCTCTACCGAAACTGCCATCCTCTTCCCCCCAAATCTGCCGTTATTCTACCGAAACTGCCATCCTCTTTCCCCACCAAATCTGCCGTTCTTCTACCGAAACTGCCATCCTCTTCTCCCCCCAAATCTGCCGTTATTCTACCGAAACTGCCATCCTCTTTCCCCACCAAATCTGCCGTTCTTCTACCGAAACTGCCATCCTCTTCTCCCCCCAAATCTGCTGTTCCTCTACCGAAACTGCAATCCTCTTTCCCCCCCCCAAATCTGCCGTTATTCTACCGAAACTGCCATCCTCTTTCCCCCCCAAATCTGCCGTTATTCGACCGAAACTGCCATCCTCTTTCCCCCCCCCCAAATCTGCCGTTTCTCTACCAAAACTGCCATCCTCTTTCCCCACCAAATCTGCCGTTATTCTATCGAAACTGCCATCCTCTTTCCCCACCAAATCTGCCGTTATTCTATCGAAACTGCCATCCTCTTTCCCCACCAAATCTGCCGTTATTCTACCGAAACTGCCATCCTCTTTCCCCACCAAATCTGCCGTTTCTCTACCAAAACTGCCATCCTCTTTCCCCCCCAAATCTGCCGTTATTCTACCGAAACTGCCATCCTCTTTCCCCACCAAATCTGCCGTTCTTCTACCGAAACTGCCATCCTCTTTCCCCCCAAATCTGCCGTTATTCTACCGAAACTGCCATCCTCTTTCCCCACCAAATCTTCCGTTTCTCTACCAAAACTGCCATCCTCTTTCCCCACCAAATCTGCCGTTATTCTATCGAAACTGCCATCCTCTTTCCCCACCAAATCTGCCGTTATTCTATCGAAACTGCCATCCTCTTTCCCCACCAAATCTGCCGTTATTCTATCGAAACTGCCATCCTCTTTCCCCACCAAATCTGCCGTTTCTCTACCAAAACTGCCATCCTCTTTCCCCACCAAATCTGCCGTTATTCTATCGAAACTGCCATCCTCTTTCCCCACCAAATCTGCCGTTATTCTATCGAAACTGCCATCCTCTTTCCCCACCAAATCTGCCGTTTCTCTACCAAAACTGCCATCCTCTTTCCCCACCAAATCTGCCGTTATTCTATCGAAACTGCCATCCTCTTTCCCCACCAAATCTGCCGTTATTCTATCGAAACTGCTATCCTGTTTGCCCCCAAATAGTAGAAGCCAGTTTTGCGTCAGTCCACGCTAGGGAACTTAATAATTGGAGGAAGTTTGGTTGTTCTCATGCTTAGTCCGATGGGGGCAGCATTTGCTTCGATGCGAAGCGGTCTTTCAACAAGTTTCTTTTCTTTTAGCTTGTGGAAGATAATTGCCGGTGAAAATCGGCACTTTGATGTCACTTCCCAGCCCTCCCCCATCTTCTGTCGGGAGTTTTTTCTCTTTTTTGTTCTAATTTTAGCTGTATTTCTTCTTGTATCGTAGGGGACACTTTGCTCGTCACAATATTGGTAGCTAGGCGACTCTAGTGAAAGCGCACGGGATGCTTTAATTCAATTGTTGCTACAATATGTTCTGTAAGCATTTTTCTTAATTAAATATAATTACAAAGTTAACAGCAATCGTTCCATTTATGATATTTGTCTACCGTGTGTCTTATTAATTTGTACTTTGGTGTAGCTTATATGCGTCATATTGTAACTCTGGAGATCCACTAGGAATCGTTAAGAATCTTCATCTGCACAAAATCAGTGGAATTCTCACCTGGAGATCTTTAGATAATCAAGACTCTCACCTGGAGATCTGTAGATAATCAAGACTCTCACCTGGAGATCTGTAGAGAATCAAGACTCTCACCTGGAGATCTTTAGATAATCAAGACTCTCACCTGGAGATCTGTAGATAACCAAGACTCTCACCTGGAGATCCGTAGATAATCAAGACTCTCACCTGGAGATCTGTAGATAACCAAGACTCTCACCTGGAGATCTGTAGATAATCAAGACTCTCACCTGGAGATCTGTAGAGAATCAAGACTCTCACCTGGAGATCTGTAGATAAAAATGAACCTACAAAAATTGCCATTCCCAGCCAGCCATGGACTACCAGCAGCAGGAACAGCAGCACCAGCAACAGCTGGAAGTAGCAGCGGGTCAATTGCTTCGAATTCAACGAATCGAAGCGTTCCAACCGCCGCTGCCCATTACTCACCTGCTAGCCGCTTCCGGTCGGTTACTAATGGCTTTCCCTAGCAACTATTTGCACTGCATTGACACTCGCCGATCTGATAACAAAGCTTTGCAACGCTTAGATTTAGCCAAGAGTGGCGGCTCAGACGATCGGCTACACAGTCTGTTCTTCGATCCCACTGGTACCCACATCATTGCTAGCATGCAGTCCGGCTGCGTTCTATATGCCTGCTGGTCTAACAACAGGCATAATCAAGATGCTGGCATAGCAATTAAACCCATCGCTAAACTGAAGAATCAACTAGTGGATAGCGTGGCTTGGTGCCCTTCGGGCGAGGATGGAATCGCTTATAGCGGCAAAGGTGCCAGTGGGACTGGACCGATTCTGGTTGGCACGGCCGATGGTCACATCTACGAGTTGGCCCTGTTCGCTGATGCTGGCGGCACCGGCGGCGGCAGCGGAGGCGGCGGAATGCGACACGCTATGGGGCTGCTTGGTGGAGATGATAAAAAAGTCTGTCTGGTTATGTAAATTAGTGTAATAATTGCTTGCTCGTAAATTTAGGGTGCTTTAGTACTAATGCTAATGAGGTGCTTATGCTGATATACTCGGAAAATAATACTCGGAACATTCACATTATTGTGCTCTGAATTAAAATGTGCTCTTGGATACCAGTGGAAGTGCTCAGATATTATTTAGAATGCTGAGATACTATTGTGAGTGCTCAGATACATGTACTATTGAGGGTGCTCAGATACTATTGTGAGTGCTCAGATACATGTACTATTGAGGGTGCTCAGATACTATTGTGAGTGCTCAGATACTATCAAGGGTGCTCAGATACATGTACTATTGAGGGTGCTCAGATACTATTGTGAGTGCTCAGATACTATCAAGGGTGCTCAGATACTATTGAGAGTGCTCAGATACTATTGAGAGGGCTCAGATACCATTGAGAGTGCTTAGATACTATTGAGAGTGCTCAGATACTATTGAGGCTGCTCAGATACTATTGAGGGTGCTCAGATACTATTGAGAGTGCTCAGATACTATTGAGAGTGCTCAGATACTATTGAGAGTACAGTGCTCAGATACTATTCAGGTTGCTTAGGCACTATTGAGGTTGTTTAGAAAGTGCTCAGATCCCATTGGAGTACCCATACTAGTGGGAGTGCTCAGACACTAACCTGAGCATACCGCACTACTTGAACCTATATTCTCCGCATTGCCAACATCCGCAGGCCGACCAATACTGTCACCAGCTGTTCAGCCTGGGCAAGTCCGTCACCGGCCTTCAACTGGGCGTCATTCAATCAGCCGACGTGGCCGACTCCAGTCGAAACAAAAAGCGTCGCTACTTCCTATTGGCCAGCACTCCTGTGCACCTGTACGAATTCAAAGGCAAGCTGGCTATCACAGCTGACGGCTCATCTGCTCACTATGCTCCTCTCTTTGCTAAAGCTTTAAGCGAAGCCGGCGGGCCGCCCTTCAAAAGTCATCCGCCAGATTTGGGCCGAAGCTGTTTGAAATTGTTGCGCACGTCGCCTAAAGGGGCGGATTATACTGTGGCCTGGCTGTCCGGCCTGGGCTGCTACTGCGGCTTTCTTGACCACGGCCTGCCGAACTTTTGCACTGACAAATGCATCCTGTTGCCCTATGAGAATAAGCAGGTAGGCTGGCTTGCTTGCTTTATCCGCTTTGTGCTCTAATCCGCTCTTTTTCGATCTGCTTCATCTTCCATCCTCCCTTCAATCCACCCCATCCGCCCTTCAATCCGCCCCATCCGCCCTTCAATCCGCTCCATCCGCCCTTCAATCCGCTCCATCCGCCCTTCAATCCGCCCCATCCGCCCTTCAATCCGCTCCATCCGCCCTTCAATCCGCCCCATCCGCCCTTCAATCCGCCCCATCCGCCCTTCAACATGCTCCATCCGCCCTTCAATCCGCTCCATCCGCCCTTCAATCCGCCCCATCCGCCCTTCAATCCGCCCCATCCGCCCTTCAATCCGCTCCATCCGCCCTTCAATCCGCCCCATCAGCCCTTCAATCCGCCCTTCAATCCGCTCTATCCGTTCCTCAATTCTCCTTCCGCCCCTCAACCTTAATATTTCCGCCCCTAACTCCGCTCCTTAGTCCGGTCTATCCGCCTAAGTAAAATAATACTCAAGTTTCTTCGCTATAATAGCTCGCGTTAAATCTCGTAAAAAGTACATGCACTTTTCTATGATTCTCTTCACTGCGCAGGTTCCAATCACGGCCGAGTCGCTTAATTATCACGTGGTGCTTCTGTACACCGACCGGCTGGCAGTGCACAGCCTGCTCAATGGGCTGGCTGTGTCCAGGGTTGACGCCCAGGACAGGTGCCAGCTGACCTACCGGGGCATGGCCTTCGACTCCTCTGCCAGGCTGCTATGGGCCTTCACCGAAGTTGGCGTGTATAAGGTGATTGCGATTGCTGATTGTGGCTGCCTGTCTGTCTGTCTGTCTGTCTTCTGTCTGTCTTCTGTCTGTCTGTCGGTCTGTCTTCTGTCTGTCTGTCTGTCTGTCTATCTATATATCTATCTATCTGTCTGTCTGTCTGTCTGTCTGTCTGTTTGTCTATCTATCTATCTATCTATCTGTCTGTCTGTCTATCCATCTATCTATATATATATATATATATCTACCTATCTACCTATCTATCTATCCATCTATCTATCTATCTATCTATCAATCTATCTATCTATCTATCTATCTATCTATCTATCTATCTATCTACCTATCTATCTATCCATCTATCTATCTATCTATCCATCTATCTATCTATCCATCTATCTGTCTATCTATCTATCTATCCATCCATCTATCTATCCATCTATCTATCTATCTATCCTTTTATCTATCTATCTATCTATCTATCTATCTATCTATCTGTCTGTCTGTCTATCCATCTATCTATCTATATCTACCTATCTATCTATCTATCTATCTATCCATCTATCTATCCATCTATCTATCTATCTATCTATCCATCTATCTATCTATCCATCTATCCATCTATCTATCCATCTATCTATCCATCTATCCATCTATCTATCCATCTATCCATCTATCTATCCATCTATCTATCTCCAACAACCCCAGGTGGACATCGGTGACGAGCGCAGCCTAGCGTGGCGCATCTACCTGCAGCTGGGCCAGCACGAACAGGCCCTGCAGTGCTGCCCCAGCCAGGCGGAGCGCTCCCAGGTGTACGCCCTGCTAGCCGAGAAATTTTTCGCCAACGGCAAATTCGTTGACAGCGCCAATCTGTTCAGCAAAAGCGACCGGCCGTTCGAGCACACGGCGCTGAAGTTCCTCTCCGCTCCGAATGGCGACGTAGACGGATTGAAAATTCTGCTCAAATGCCGACTAAATGCCGACCTGAGTTCGGCGTCGGGTGCCGGCGGCGGGGATGCCGTGCTGCTCATCTGGCTGACAGAACTCTACCTGAAGAAGCTGGGCGCCTGGCGAGACAGCGGCCGTCAGGGCAGTCAGGACTACGCGTTGGAGAGCGAAGAGTTTCGCCGATTTCTGGCTAAGCCGCAGTTGAGGCCGCTGTTGGAACGGCTGCGTCACGTGATCTATCAGCTGATGCAGAGTCACGCGGATTCGGAGAACTTGGTGTACCTGGCCTGCTTGCTAAACGATCAGGATTCCATTGTGCTGTTCTATTTGGAGAATGAGGATTATACTGAGGCGCTTAAGACTATTGATAGGCATCCCAGGTGTGTGTAATTCTCTTTTGTGTCAGTTCTTGTGTCAGGCAGAGTGTTATGGGTATTTTCTCATGTTAGTAAGTTTTAGCTTTCTAGTGTCGTTTCGAGTGTCAGATTGTCAGTAGGTTGTCATTCAGTTTGACACTAGGCGTGTCAGATATTCAGTTTGTGTCAGTAGGTGTGTCAGAGCTACAGTTTGTGTCAGTAGGTGTGTCAGATATTCAGTAGGTGTCAGTAGGTGTGTCAGATATTCATTATATGTAAGATGTGTCAGAGTTACAGTTTGTGTCAGTAGGTGTGTCAGTAGTTTGGTCAGCTTCATTTCTTTCAGTTCAATAGTTGTGTCAGTTTCAGTATGTGTGTCAGGGTTTCAGTTTGTGTCAGTAGGTGTGTCAATTTCATTTCGTGTTTCATTTTTGCTTCTGCTCCCCCTCGCTCTTGCAGGTGTCCAGTTTTGCACGTTCGACACGCCCAACTGCTCCTGAGCCAGGTCCCCGAGAAGACTGTGGACTCCTGGATCAGTCTGGGCAATAAGCTGGATCCCAGACTTCTGTTGCCAGCTCTCCTCACCGCGCCTAGGGATCAGGCGCTTCGGTGAGTTGCTCATTGATTTATTTATTATGTTTATCCTGTTTACTGTCTCACTGACTCACTGACTCACTCACTGACTCACTGACTCACTCACTTACTGCCTCACTCACTCACTCACTCACTCACTCTCTCACTGACTCACTCACTCACTCACTCACTCACTCACTGACTCACTCATTCACTCACTCACTCACTGACTCACTGACTCACTCACTTACTGCCTCACTCACTCACTCACTCACTCACTCACTCACTCACTCACTCACTCTCTCACTCACTCACTCACTCATTGACTCACTCACTCACTCACTCACTCACTCACTCACTCACTCACTCATTGACTCACTCACTCACTCACTCACTCACTCACTCACTCACTCACTGACTCACTCATTCACTCACTCACTCACTCACTCACTGACTCACTCACTCACTCACTCACTCACTCACTCACTCACTCACTGACTCACTCACTCACTCACTCACTCACTCATTGACTCACTCACTCACTCACTCACTCACTCACTCACTCACTCACTCACTGACTCACTCACTCACTCACTCACTACTCACTCACTCACTCACTCACTGACTCACTCATTCACTCACTCACTCACTCACTCACTCACTCACTCACTGACTCACTCATTGACTCACTCACTCACCAACTGACTGACTCATTAACTGGCTCTTCCAGATACCTGGAGTACGCAGTCAACACACTGAGAAGTGAGTACAAGCCTCTGCACAATCTGCTGTTGCACATTTATGCCGAGTCGTATCCGGGCCGCTTAGTAACGTACATCGAAACCGCCTCGGCGAAGGCCTCGCTAGCTGCTGACCGGCATCAGCAGTCTGTTAGTCTACCATTCGATGCCAATACGCGTTGGATTTGTGCCAGCGAAGCAACCTGAAGAAGCCCTGCGTCCGGCTGCACCACCTGCTTGGACACTATCGCGAAGGTGTCGCCTTGGCTCTGGAATTCGACGTCGGCCTGGCGAAGTCTTTGGCCAATCTGCCGCAGGAGCAGGACGAGAAGCGAGCCCTCTGGCTGATGGTGGCGCGTCACGTGATCACAGAAGAGAAAGACGTGCCCAGAGCGATGGAGTTCCTGGACGATTGTCCGGATTTATTGAGCATCGAAGATGTGCTGCCATTTTTTCCTGACTTTGCCACCATAGACAGCTTCAAGGATGCAATCTGTAGATCGTTGGATCAGTATAAAGAGCGGATGGACGCGCTGAGGCATGGATAAGTGCACCGAGTACGCCACGGCCGTGCGATCGCGTATGGCGAGCAACAAGATGGCCTGCCAGACTGTGAGCGCCAGTCAAGTCTGCAGTGCCAGCTCGTGCAGCTACGGCGGTCCGCTGCTGACTGGCACTTTTCTGGCCTATCCGTGCGGCCACTGCCTGCATCTGGACTGCGCCAAAGCTGCTGTGCTCTCGGCTGGACAGGTGGGTCCGCTGCCCAGGCCGGAGGATGACTGTCCGCTGTGCGGCGAACTCGCCATCGCCTGCATTGATGTACCGATTTGACTTGGCGCTTGAATTGGGCTGATGCAGCTATCTATTGAATATAGATATCCAAGCTCTGTGACTTCATGTATCCAGTTCAAACCCTTGGCTAGAATAATGTACTTTAAAAGATTTTGGTCACTCATTCAAACTATAATCGTATTCGAATTAATTTATATATAAAGCCTCATCAATATTGATTGATATTTAACCTATGAATAATATTGATTTGATTGAATCTGTACGTCAATAAGCATAATAATAAATACTAAGATTCTGAACAAAATCGAATAATACAAAATGAGTATTATGATGAATAAAACGTAGTGTGTATATGCCAGACAAATAAAACTTTGTGTGTTTGCCATTTAGTTTATTTTTACCTTCTTACTCTTTAAAACTGTTTGTAAACTTTTTTCTCAATTGAAAGTATTGCTTTGAATACGAGTAGACGGTCGACGCAATAGTGGATACAGATATAAATAGCTAAGAATAACAGTGTCGAATTGAAGCTTTTGAACGCACAAAAAGCTTGTTGTAGAGACAAAAATGTGTTTAAAAAATACAGAGTGGATTTTTAAAAGCGGACACAAATTCAGCGTACACACTGCTATAAGTGAGTGAATTATAATTTTGTATTCTCTAGGTGTAGCTTTAAGGTGCGGAGTGTACCAGAGCCAGGTAAAGAGTTATAAGAGTTGCTTCTATCAATTAATACAGAGAAATGTTGATAAAAAATATTGATTCTGTTAGTGTTAACTTGTCTTAAGCGTAGTGCATCGAGTGTGTAGACAGTGCAGTGCTAATCGAAACAGTAAACGTCTGAGTAAGAGTTCTTTGTTAGTTTTGTGGCGCAATATATATTAGCAAATTGTTAGGATTGACTCCGCGTTGGTGGTTAAAGCAGTTTTTTTATTTTCTTTTTAACTCGTTGATCGTTCGGTCGGCTCTAGTAGGACGTCGCGGTTTTTCAAGAGCTGGATCAGAAGCTGAAATGACAGTTTTATCATAATGGTTAGTATTAAATAACCGATTATGTAGCACATGCACATGTAATCGAGTTAAGCGGAAGTTAAGCAAATGCGGCGTAGTGCCTTTAGTTCCGCTTTTATTTTTACACAATCTTCAATTGCATAGGTCATTGTGGTCCCCTGTTTCTTGTTGGGCGCCCCTGTGTCTTAGGTGGTGGGCGCCCCAGTGTCTGAGGTGGTGGGCGCCACTGTGTCTTTAGGTGGTGGGGCGTTTTTGTGTCTTAGGTGGTGGGCGCCACTGTCTGTTGGTGGAAACTTACCCCCGCTAGCTTACTCTTAAGTCTCTAATTAAGGCCGGTAGATGCCACGTCAAGAGGTCTTGTCTTTGATTTAAATGTAGCTCACAATAGTTCTAATTGATGTT
>NIVC01003718.1:0-34831 GCA_002269645.1 Macrostomum lignano
GCACAGAAACAATGCAAAATGGCATATAAAGCTACACACAGATTGTCTCTCAATTTTTTTTATGGTACATTTGCTATGCTATGACCCCTTCTTGACTATGGTTACTGATTGTTTTTTAAAAATAAATTCTATAGTAATATAGTGTAGGCCCTATTATAATTCTATACTATATCTAGTCTAATAATAGTCAACAACAACAACAACTAGTCCTACTCTAGCTCAACTTGACTACTCAAGTTCAAAATGGTTACTGGTCAGATTAGATTTGTGATGAGACATTTTGGTGGCAAGTTTAGACACTGGTGACAAGTTCACAGTGATTTGTTGTTACTATTTATGTCTATGTCTATACTATAGCCTAGTAGGCCTAGTCATATAGGCCTATTATTATTCTTTAGTCATTTAGATGTTGCTATTGTTGCATAATAATTGGGCCCTATAACTAAGTTTACTAAGCTATCAGTTGCATATCTGCCTATTGTAGGTAGGTATAATCAATTATTATTATAATATAAAGTTATATAGCAATTACTTTCAATGTTTAATTAATCTTCTAGTTCCACCTTTGAGCCAATGAATAGGCCCCTATAAGTCTTATGCCATGAATGCCCTAAAAACCACATGCCTTTTTCTTCTCTTTTTCTCCTCGATATATAAGGTAGTTATAGGAGCCATTTATATGATATTTAGGCCCTGATATTTATTATTTATGCAGCATAAAAGAAAGTAGTTTTCTTTAGGTTCTTTATCTTTTTCTGTAAGAAGCGGACAATTCTTGCCCTATCAAATTTTATCCATCTGTTTTAATCTATTCAAGCTCTAATGCTCTCTAATGTGTGTATTTAATATTTAGGTGTCTTGTATTTTCAGTCTAATTCAAACCAATTTAATCAATTTGATTTGAATATAAAAGTTATTCAAAAAGCTTTAGCAACTAGGCTTAGCTGTTGAAATGCAAAAAGAGAGTTAGATTGAAAAATATTGCTTTTAAAGTCTATATAACTAGAGTCCTAGACAATATGTTTTGTATATATTTGATGCCTTTTTTATTCAAGAATAAAATACAGAATTTTACTCAATAACTGAATTGAAACTATCATCCTATGAGCATCTTGGTCAGTTTTGGAGCTACACAGAGCCAAATCTAGGTTGTAGGGTAGGTGACAAACAGTTTTTTAGTTGGTTCTATATCTAAAATGTAGTTTGTCATTGCTGCAATGTGACTTGAGGCTAATGCTTTTCCTTCTGATATTAAATAATTCAGTTTATTGTGCAACTGCATGTAAATCTGAACTATTTAAAAAATACATCAAATTTTTATTTTATTTCTGAATAATTATGCTTGCAATTTTTTTTCATGTTAATCAAAATGTCCTGTATATAAATGTTTTAAAGAGAATTTAAATTGTCAATAAAAATAAAATTTTCCAACTCTCTGATATCTGTGCAGCTCAAGGCAGTTTCAATGCCAGACAATGGATATGAGAATGGGAGTCTGGAATCTTCATCTATTGTTATGCTAACACGCCAACGAAGATCAAATAGAATAGCCAGTCAGCCGCAGCAGCATCAACACCTGCAAGAAGAAGAGTTAACCCAAGCAGCTCAACCAGACGCCACTAAGAATGAACCACAGCACCAAAAGCAGAGACGCCGCAAGCAAGGCCGACCATCTTCTTCTGCTGCTCAGGCTCCAGCTGCAGAGAGCGACACAATTATTACCAATCATCCAGACAGCCAATTGTCAGCATCGAATTTGTTAATCTGTTTCGACTGCCGTTTTGCCACCCTGCAATTGTCGGCTTATATGGATCACGTGATGCAGCGGCATGGATTGGCGCCCACAGAGGTGAAGCTGCATCGCTGTTTAGACTGCGGCTTTCTGTCTAGCGAAGCTGCAGTTCTGACTGAACACGTGACTGTCATGGGTCACGGGGCTGCTGCTACTGCTTCGGACAACCCTGGTTTGTGAAAATTTATCTTTAACCCGTTCGTTGATTCACTTCTTTTTCAGCACTTCAGATCATTCACTCAATCATTGAGTCACTTGTTTCTCTTCATTCACTTAATCCTCGAGTCACTTGTTTCTCTACATTCACTTAATCTTTGAGTCACTTGTTTCTCTTCATTCACTCAATCCTCGAGTCACTTGTTTCTCTCCATTCACTTAATCTTTGAGTCACTTGTTTCTCTTCATTCACTCAATCCTCGAGTCACTTGTTTCTCTCCATTCACTTAATCTTTAAGTCACTTGTTTCTCTTCATTCACTTAATCCTCGAGTCACTTGTTTCTCTTCATTCACTCAATCCTCGAGTCACTTGTTTCTCTCCATTCACTTAATCTTTAAGTCACTTGTTTCTCTTCATTCACTTAATCCTCGAGTCACTTGTTTCTCTTCATTCACTTAATCCTCGAGTCACTTGTTTCTCTTAATTCACTCAATCCTCGAGTCACTTTTTTCTCTTCATTCACTTAATCCTCGAGTCACTTTTTTCTCTTCATTCACTTAATCTTTAAGTCACTTGTTTCTCTTCATTCACTTAATCCTCGAGTCACTTGTTTCTCTTAATTCACTCAATCCTCGAGTCACTTGTTTCTCTTCATTCACTCAATCCTCGAGTCACTTTTTTCTCTTCATTCACTTAATCCTTGGATCACTCAAATCACTTACCCTACCCCCCCCCCTTCCACCTCAGAGCCCGCCTGTCCAGACGATAACTTGGCCATTTCAACAGGCACTGCAGTTGGTCATGTAACGCCAAAGAGCCGCGGCCCGCACTCTTGCACCAGCTGCGGCAAGCATTTCCGTCTCAGATACAGCCTGATGCGACATCGTCTCGCTGTGCACCAATCAGAATCAGCAGCTGCAACACCTGCGGCTGACACGGAAGCAACCAGCTCCGCTTCGAAGTTGGCCTGTCGAATCTGCTGTAAACTATTTAAATCCCAGCGCTCATATCAGGTGCACAGGTTAGCATTCCACGCCTCCAACACTGACGACGCGACTGCAGCTGGTAAAGCTGCTATCGCTGATCAGTCGCTGATTAATCTGGATTGCCCAACGAATCCCGGAGATGACTGCGTGATTGTGTCCGATCCGGAACCATTCAAGTGCCGTTATTGCGACCTGAAGTGAGTTAATATCCTACATGTATATACAAAGTCTTAATGCACATCAAGCTCAGTCTGCAGAGTCCACAAACAATCATTCACAGTCGTCCATGAACCAACCAAAAACATCCATAAACTATTCCCAATCATCCTTAAGCCATCAAGGAATCGTCCATAAACTATCCTGAATCATCCATAAAATATCCCCAATTGTCCATTAGACATTCCCAATCGTCCACGAGCCATCCCCAATCGTCCATGAGCCATCCCCAATTGTCCACGAGCCATCCCCAATCGTCCATGAGCCATCCCCAATTGTCCATGAGCCATCCCCAATCGTCCATGAGCCATCCCCAATCGTCCATGAGCCATCCCCAATCGTCCATGAACCATCCAAAATCGTTCATAAACCATTCTCAATAATCCTTGAGCAATCAAGGAATCGTCCATGAACCATCCCTAATCGTCCATGAGCCATTCTCAAAGAATCGTCCATGAACCATCCAAAATCGTTCATAAACCATTCTCAATCATCCTTGAGCAATCGAGGAATCGTCCATGAACTATCCCTATTTTTCCATGAGCCATTCTGAAAGAATCGTCCATAAACTATCCCGAATCGTCCATGAACCATCCCCAATCGTCCATGAGCCATTCTCAAAGAATCGTCCGTGAACCATTCTCAAAGAATCGTCCATGAACTATTCCCAATAGTCCATGAACCATCCCCAATCGTCCATGAGCCATTCTCAAAGAATCGTCCGTGAACCATTCTCAAAGAATCGTCCATGAACTATTCCCAATAGTCCATGAACCATCCCCAATCGTCCATGAGCCATTCTCAAAGAATCGTCCGAGAACCATTCTCAAAGAATCGTCCATGAGCCAAGCTTCATCACCCCTCTCTCCCGCCGCAGATTCGCTAAGAAGACGGCATTCGCCAGGCACGTGGCCGTCGACCATCCCGCCGAGCGGCCCTACCAGTGCGGCCAGTGCGGCCGCGGCTTCAAGTTTCCGCATTCGCTGGCTATGCACGCTCGCTTTCACAAGGGCGAGCTCACCTGTGAGCAGTGCGGCAGGTTGTTTCACAGCGATCGCGAGTTTCACGAGCACATGGCGTCTGTGAGTACAAGATTTGTAACATTAATTCAAGATATTGTACTTGTGGAGGAATTTTTATTACTTGCCGGGAACATGTATAAATAAACAACAATCCCTGCATTAAAAAAATATATTGATCCAAAATTGGGATGCCTAACAATGACCCATCCCTAGATATAAGGATTAATCCCAGATTGGGATGCCTAACAATGACCCATCCCTAGATATAAGGATTAATCCCATATTGGGATACCTTAAATCTAACGAAATCCCAGACTGACTGGTCACTAATGTAGATATCCCTGTTCCTGATCTTGTGGATATTCAGCCCAGCTATTCACTTTCGAAAAGAAAAAATCCCAAAGATCCTTTCCCACCACAACCAAGGTGCACGAAGGCAGCCTGACATTCCTATGCGAGTCCTGCGGGCGCACGTTCCCAACCCAGTACCGGTTGAACCGGCACGCCAGGTCGCACAACCGGGATCGCCAGCTGGACTGTCCGCAGTGCGGCCGCCTGTTCCACCGGGCCGACAAGCTAAAACTGCATCTGGAGTGCGTGCACTCCGACCGGCGGCCTCACCTGTGCCACCTGTGCGGCCGGGCTTATAACAGGCGCGACAAACTGGCTCTGCATATTAAACAGCATCAAAGAAAGGAAGAACAGCAACAGCAGAAGCAGCAACAACAGCAAGAGCAGCAGCAAAAGCAATCGAAGCCATGTAAAGTCGGTCGGCGACCGCGTAAAAAAGCGACCGTTGCGACAGAAGGCCCTCGTACGGAAGAGCCTACGCCTACGCCTACGCCGCCCACACAGCCGCATGTTCCGCCGCCGCCGTCGTCTCTTCCGACAACGCATTGCCCGAATTCTCCTCTAGGAGACGCTCTGATTAGCATAGCCAACGGCTGTCTGCACGATGACGTCATATCGGACGGATTTCTTCTGCAGCAGCAGCAGCAACAGCAACAACAACATCAGCAGCAGATCATTTTCTTAGAATCATTCGACCAGCCGGAGCAGCAACACTTGGCACTCTATTCTCCCCTATCTGGCGCTTTCTTTGCCGCTAACGATGGCAATCTAATGCAGTGATGCTCTTTACTAGCTAGTTTCAAATTCCGCTAATTGATTGTTAAAGAACTATTCGATTTGGAACATCATTTATTAGCTTTTGTTCTGTGATAATATTGTTTTCAATCTCAACTATCTAGCACGCATATTTATATAGTTAGCTATATTGTTAATTTGCTTAGCCTCTAACGGCTCTAATGTACGTGCGTACAATTTGAAATCCAATGACATGTAGAGATTTATTAAAAGCGTTTAAACATAATTTAAATACTTGAGCAAGTATTTGTGAATCTAGCTCGTACTAATATATAATTTATAGTATAATTTAATTTATAGTACAATAATTTTGAATCAACGCGTGTTTGTATGCTAAATAGTTCTCTGTGTTTGTTTCAATAAATAAACAAAATTTCAAGGATCTTCAAAGGATTTGCAGTGTTCTGTTGCTCCATGGTTTAACGAATTTAATTTTACGGATTTATGTCAGTTATGCATGAAAATTGTTTTTATCTCTTTATTCTGAATTTTTCAGAAAGCTCCACATTTGACTCGGAATTCAAAGCCCTAAAGATATTGTGCATTTAGATTGACATGTCAAATTAAAGTACAGACAGCTGTACGCTTGTATGTAGCTAGTAGTTCGAGTTGCATGCTGTCGGTTAAGAAATGAATTTGAGAATGTAGTTCGTCTTTGCGTGAAAATACATGCAGCAAATCTTCTAAAGTCTGTCATACATACTGTAAATAAAAGTTCAACAACACACTAAATCTATTTAAATTTTTAGTCTGCAATAACTTATTACTTCTTATTTATAAAGCCATCACATGTGTGGTAGACCTTTGGTATCGCAAGCAGCTATCAGTAAATTACAAGTATGTTTTGTTTCAAAACTTGTTCTGTTCGTCGCTTCTAAGAACAAGATAATGTTGCATTTATGATGGATCATTTTGAAGTCGCAAGTCAAACTGTTACCAAACAAATCACGGCCGGGTGCTATCGATGTATTTTCATGTAGAACTTCAAAATAGGGTATTCTGAGATACTGCACTTAGTTTGCATGTATAATTGACAAAATAGTAAAAAATGAGAAGAGCACAATTACTTATAAATTCACGGATTGTTTTACATTACCATTCACTAAAATACAGTGGTCCTTGTTTCATTTACTATTACTCATATGAAGTCAACTGCAGTGTGTATAGATAAGTGCGTAATTATGTACAATAGATAAACAAATCATAAGTTTAAATTACTTCTTAAAAGTGAACTGAAGCGTTAAAATTTTCATATCAAAAATATTTCTTAAAACTTCTTAGTTTTTGTTTTTAATTATTTTCTTTTTTCAACTTTAGCAAGACCAATCATAGGATGCCAAGCTGTAACACGCTTCCCTTCTGAATTTAAAAGTAGGTTTTTCAGCGACATAGTAGCTCGTACCATAGTTATCAGGTTTTCGGGTTCGACAACTGTATTTACTAAACAGTTATTTTCACAGTTTTTATGCAAGTATCCTAACTTCTACAGCAGTAATATTTTATAATACGCTAGTAATATAATGATCAAGTGGTTTTTTGTACTTGCGGCCCTCCTGCCATTTGCATTTTGCGAAGTTTACTTCAAAGAAGAGTTTCTGGATGGTGAGTTTCGTTTCGTGTCTATATATATTACAATCTGTCAAAATTTTAGGATGATGAATACCAATGACTAATTTTAGGATACTGAATACCAACGGGAGTTAAAGAGACAAATTTAATGAATAGGCTTTTTAAGACTGAAGAAAATGAAAAAAAATGATTCATCATTGAAACAGCACAGCTAATAGCTAGAAGATACTTCAAAAGTTTTTATTGTCAGACTTTTAACATTAATTTTAATGGAGAAAACTCTTTGCTAAAACACACTTTTTCTTAGACAACTCATTTATCTCTGCATAAAAAATATAATGTGCAATATACAGCTGCAGCAAAAAATTCATTAATGTTAGCATAGTAGTTTCATTACATATTTTATGTCTTGTCTTGAATGCAATTTAGGTTTGTTCTTTTATTTCATAAAATTTATCACTGCCTTTTTAGTAAAGTAAAGTGAATTGTTTTTTTTCCTTTTAATTTTATTTTCAAGTTTCAATTAAAAAATAACTAGTTTTTAAACATTCGTTTGATAAATTTGCCTTGGATAAATACATTGACCAGGTTAAAACTTTAGCTATTTGACTTAACTCAGTGGACTCCAATTAACCCGCAGAGTCATGGCGTGATCGCTGGGTTGAGTCCACCTACAAAGGCGCCGACCAGGGCAAGTGGGACTGGAGCGCTGGAAAGTTCTACAACGACGCCCAGAAGGACAGGGGCATCAAAACTACCCAGGACGCCAAGTTCTACGACATCAGCGCCAAATTTGACAAGCCCTTCTCAAACCAGGGCAAACCGCTGGTTATTCAATTTCAGGTTAGCCTTGTCCCCATCTGCTAAAACGAGCTTAAATAGAAAGCATCAAACTCGCTACTTGCTACTCGTTAGTAGGCGATAGCTTTTACTGTGATTAATATATTTTGAACATTAAATTACCTCAGGTGAAACACGAGCAAAACATCGACTGCGGCGGCGGCTACGTGAAGCTTCTTGGCAGCGACATCGATCAGAAGAACTTCCACGGCGACTCGCCCTACAAAATCATGTTCGGCCCGGATATTTGCGGTCCTGGCACTAAGAAGGTGCACGTCATCTTCAACTACAAGGGCAAGAATTTGCTCACCAAGAAGGAGATTCGCTGCAAAGATGACGAGCTGAGCCACCTGTACACCCTGATTGTGAAGCCTGACAACACCTACGAGGTGCTGATTGACAACGAGCGAGCTGAAGGCGGCGAACTCGAGGCCGACTGGGACTTCCTGCCACCCAAGAAGATCAAAGATCCGGCCGCCAAGAAGCCGGACGACTGGGACGAGCGCGAGAAAATCGACGACCCGAACGACAAGAAGCCGGAGGACTGGGACAAGCCCAAGACCATCCCAGATCCCAAGGCCAAGAAGCCGGACGACTGGGACGACGAGATGGACGGAGAATGGGAGCCGCCGATGATTGACAACCCGGACTACAAGGGCGAATGGAAGCCCAAGCAGATTGACAACCCGGCCTACAAGGGCAAGTGGATCCACCCGGAGATTGACAACCCGGACTACTCGCCGGACCCCGAGCTGTACAAGTACACCGACATCGGCGCCATCGGCTTCGACCTGTGGCAGGTGAAGTCCGGCTCCATCTTCGACAACGTCTTCGTTGGCGACGACCCGGCCGAGGCCAGGACCTTCGCCGATGAGACCTTCAAGAAGACCGTCGAAGGCGAGAAGAAGATGAAGGAGAAGCAGGACGAGGAGGACAGGAAGAAGGCCGAAGAAGAGGAGAAGAAGCGCAAAGAGGAGGAGGAAGCCAAGAAGAAGTCGGAAGGCGGCGAGGCCAAGAAGGAGGACGACAGCAAAGCTGGCGATACAAAAGACGAGCTCTAGAAGCATAAGAACATTGCCGTTAGCGACAACCGAGCCATCGACAGTCATTGTGTAAGCTGTTATGTACTGCCAGTGCCAAGTGCTTTGTAAAATCGGTTAAGTTCAAAATTGATCTATGTCAGTAATCATCATTCGAAATTATAATTTTACTGTTAATACTAGTAATAAAATATTTAATAATAATAGCCAAGTTTTGAATTGCCTGCAGCTGTGAGAAGGCCCTAGTCGAAATATTATTACGAGCGTACTTGTTTTGCCTAGCAACTGATATAATTGGCAATTAAGTTATCGTCGTGTTTAAGGTTCGGCTTTGCGGTCTTCAATCATCGGTAATTTCGTTGTTAGCTAAATAAAACTTTTGTTTATTTACGTATTGGTTTTATAGTTTAATTTTTCTCCGGCTTTGCATCTCGTGTCGTATTCTCTGCGCACTATAATTAAATTATAGTACTTTATAAAATACGTGTTTAGTCACAAGCTGTTAACTTGAAGTTTCTGAGCTGATTTATCAAACGCAAAGATAAATTGTGCACACAGGTATTATTATTTTGCTTATCGCTTTTGCACATGAAACAACGTTTATTATAATACTGTTGTCAGTTTCTTGTGACTAACAACGGATTAAAATTATTGAGAATGAATACAGAAATAATAAATATTAATTCTCTCTGTATCACTATGATGCACAAGAATACGTGACTACGTGATCACGTTTGACGTCTATTCTGTCAAAAAAGAATACTTTAAAAGCTAAAGATCAATTTTTTTGTATTTTGTCTGTAACTTATTTACACGCATGTACTACTTGTGCATTTAAGTAGTACGAGGTAAAATTAAAATCTTATCAAACAAAGGGGGGATTATATAATATTGTTATAAATTTTCGTCACCACCAAGGAGTGCTTGAGTGCAGCAGTCGGAACGCCCATTATTGCTCTAGATTGGTTCCATCATTTGTATGTCCAAATATATATATTGGTGCGTTGAGTGCCTCGTTTGAGTTCAGTGTCTCGACTAATTCTCGGATTCTATAGTTCGTTTAGAGAGTGCATGGTCTAGTTTTGTTTCAGATCGAGCGTCTAGATAGTTTGTTTTCAGAGTGTCTATTTTGGTTCCAGGGAGCTTGGATTGGTTCCAACGAATATAGATTGGTTCCAAAGAGTAGTCTAGATTGGTTGCAGAGTATCTAGATTGGTTGCAGAGTATCTAGATTGGTTTGATGGAGTCTAGATTAGTTCCAAAGTCTCTATTTTGGTTTCAGGGAATCTCGAGATTGGTTCTAGAGTGTCTAGATTGGTTCCGAGGAGTCTATGTTGGTTCCAGGGAGTTTAGATTGGTTCCGAGGAGTCTATGTTGGTTCCAGGGAGTTTAGATTGGTTCCAAGGAGTCTATGTTGGTTCCAGGAAGTTTAGATTGGTTCCAAGGAGTCTATGTTGGTTCCAGGAAGTTTAGATTGGTTCCAGAGTGTCTAATTGGTTCCGAGGAGTCTATGTTGGTTCCAGGAAGTTTAGATTGGTTCCTAGGAGTCTATGTTGGTTCCAGGAAGTTTAGATTGGTTCCAGAGTGTCTAGATTGGTTCCAGAGTGTCTAGATTGGTTCCAAGGAGTCTATGTTGGTTCCAGGAAGTTCAGATTGGTTCCAAGTAGTTATGTTGGTTCCAGGAAGTTTAGATTGGTTCCAGAGTGTCTAGATTGGTTCCAAGGAGTCTATGTTGGTTCCAGGAAGTTTAGATTGGTTCCAAGGAGTCTATGTTGGTTCCAGGAAGTTTAGATTGGTTCCAAGGAGTCTATGTTGGTTCCAGGAAGTTTAGATTGGTTCCAAGGAGTCTATGTTGGTTCCAGGAAGTTTAGATTGGTTCCAAGGAGTCTATGTTGGTTCCAGGAAGTTTAGATTGGTTCCAAGGAGTCTATGTTGGTTCCAGGAAGTTTAGATTGGTTCCAGAGTGTTTAGATTGGTTCCTAGGAGTCTATGTTGGTTCCAGGAAGTTTAGATTGGTTCCAGAGTGTTTAGATTGGTTCCAAGGAGTCTATGTTGGTTCCAGGAAGTTTAGATTGGTTCCAAGGAGTCTATGTTGGTTCCAGGAAGTTTAGATTGGTTCCAGAGTGTTTAGATTGGTTCCAAGGAGTCTATGTTGGTTCCAGGAAGTTTAGATTGGTTCCAGAGTGTTTAGATTGGTTCCAAGGAGTCTATGTTGGTTCCAGGAAGTTTAGGCTGGTTCCATGGAGTCTGGATTGGTTCCAAAGCATCTAGATTGGTTCCTAGAGAGTCTAAATTGGTTCCGGAGAGTTTAGATTGGTTCCCAGACAGTCTAGATTGGTTCCAAAGAATCTACGAGTACGAGCTATAGATTGGTTCCCAGCGAGTCTAGATTGGTTCCAGGGTTGTCTAAATTAATTCCAGCTTCTCCGGATTGATGATATTATTTCTAAAAGCTTTCTCAAAAGGCTCTAACATTGCGGCCTCAAGGATTCAGGGATTCCAGATTCTTATTGGGTTCTTTGAAGGTTCCAGAGTGAGTTAAATCACGACGTTTAATTTTGTGGAGGATTCCAGTCAATCAAAACGGTTCCAGAGTTTGTCGATAGAAATTGATTTCAGAGATTTATAATCTTCAGCAACATAAGATCTGCATTCTGTAGGTATGTGTGAAGATTATTTCAAAGGCAGTGTTGTCTACATATTCGCCACTGCTTACAACTGCAGCATCGGCCAGGCATCAGAAGTTTTCAAATCGAATCGATCGACTATTTGCCTGCGGCAGAATGTGCAGCACAATGAGCACGCTCAGCACTGTGCTCAACAGGTAGAACTCGAACAAAAATCTGTCGATCACCTCGGATAAGTAGGTCCACTTCTGCTGCTCGCATTTGTTCCGCTGCTCTCGCCTGTTGCACACCGTTGCCGCCGACTCCGGCTCGTTGATCTCATCGGTCTCGGAGACTTCCAAGTCATCATCGTAGTCGCTGCTGCTGCTGCCGCTGCCATCCATCGGTGTCGTCAGGGGAGTCTTCTTGCTGGCGTCGTCAATATCGGACTGTCCTTCGTTCCTTCGTCGTCGTTGAAGTCTCAGCGCTGGTGGACTCGGCTGAGCAGCCACTTTCGGGCGGAAGCTGAAGGTGAGGGGACCGAGCAGGCGGCTGCCCAGCAGCCACAGCCAGGCTGGGACGCGCGGACAAGGGTCGTGGTGGCCTCTGCCGTGCACGTGGAGAACCAGAGTAGCCAGGATGAGCGACAGCGAGTTCAACGTCATCACCATGTTGAGGAAGATGCCAATCAACGGTGTGGAGTTCGATTCCGGCGTGTTTTCGGCGATCAACAGCTCGAGGAAGTAGAGAAACAAGAAAACGTTCAGGCCGATTTCAACTTTCTCGGCAATGTGACACGGCAGCCAGAAGCTGAACATGGTGAGGACGCACAGCATGATGCTGGGAGCGATGACCGTGTATGAATAATACAGAGCCTTGCGCTGGATGTGCAGCTTGAGCGACAGCACTGGATAAGTCAAATTGTTGAGCATCTCTCGACGACTTCGGCTGATTTTTATGCCGGCGAGTTTCAGCTCCTGGTGCTCCTGCAGCTTGGAGATGTCCACTCCGCTCTGGCCGTCTGCAGGCTCAATTCCAACTGCGACGCGTCGTAAGTCCACGAGGCGAACAGCACCTCGCAGAACTGATGATCGAATGGAAAGTACAGCACGTCGACACTGCAGGAGCTGCGAACTGTGGTCGGGATGGTCCAGAGCACCCGGCCGGAGTGGTGCACGCTCACCCGACTGTTGTTGTCGTGCACAAAGCCCTCGTTGCCATCCGCGGCGTTGTTGTAAACGTAGATGTCGGGCAGCCAGATGCTGGTGGCTGGCAGCACGGTGTCCCGAATTTCTGCAAAGTCAGCCGGCCGCCAGACCAGACGCTCGTCAACCCAGGACTCCATGACAACGGCATTTAAATGCAGGATCTGATTCTTCTCGTCCAGATCCATCAGGCGGCTGATCTGTACACTGAAGGTGACGCCTAGGACGGCGCTGGCAGACAGAACTGGCCGGGTGTTGGCATCGTATTCAAGCATCAGACTACGGTGCAGCCGGTCCTGTGGTGGCTCCAAAGCAGCAACAACCAGCGTGAGCTCCACTAGCAGCAACAATAGTAGCAACGCCAAGCAGTTGAGCAGCATTTTTGTTTCAATGCGAGAGGCCTTGGCAATAAGCAGAGCTTCAGCTTTAGCTTTTATTTATCGTCTATTGAAGATCGAAACCAACGAAGCGAGAGCGGCCGCGGCAATCAAATTTACAGCCTCGGGGAGGGAGCTGTGGACGGTCGAGACCGGACTGGTTTAGGGGAGAGCCGAATTTTATGAGGGGGGGGGGGAAGAGGGAAGAGAATTGAAGACCACGAGTATAGCTACGCTAGAGCTAGGGAGAGAGAGAGCGCGAGGACTGGCTTGGGGGGGGGGGCAACACTGCGATGCCGGGCAAGAAAACGAGGTAAAGGGTTCTTCTGGGCTGAGGGAGAGAGGGTTGATTGACGTGTTTTGCTTTATCCTTACCGCTACTGCTGCTGCTGCTGAAGAACTGAAGAAGGGCTTCCTTCTTCCTCTTTTACTTCTTCAATTCTGGTTAAAAGGCGCAGTGGAGAAGACGTTGCTTCCCCCCCCCCCGATGGAGGTTAACGAACAGAAATCGAAAAGTGCAAAATCGTGTTTATTGCTCTGAATGCCAGATGCTGGCGGCTCCAATCGATCACTTCAGTTAAATTCGGGCGCGCTTGAGCCTTTGGTGGCTCAGTAAAAATGCTTCAAGTGGCCATCAGTGCAGTGTAAAGTCCTCTGGTCTCTATCGTTTGAGAGGAGGCCTTAGAAAGCTTAAAGGCTTGCTAAAAGAGTTTAAGGGCTTGGCCTAGTCAGTTTATATACACCGAGGCGGGCAGGCTTACTAACATTACTTTGCTATACATGCTAGCTCGTAGGCTGTAGGCTAAGGCTTTAGGTACACTATCGATTACCTGCTGAGCTGTCGTGCCATACGAGTATTGAACGACTACGACATAGAGAGAGAGAGAGAGAGAGAGAGAGAGAGAGAGAGAGAGAGAGAGAGAGAGAGAGAGAGAGAGAGAGAGAGAGAGAGAGAGAGAGAGAGAGAGAGAGAGAGAGAGAGAGAGAGAGAGAGAGAGAGAGAGAGAGAGAGAGAGAGAGAGAGAGAGAGAGAGAGAGAGAGAGAGAGAGAGAGAGAGAGAGAGAGAGAGAGAGAGAGAGAGAGAGAGAGAGAGAGAGAGAGAGAGAGAGAGAGAGAGAGAGAGAGAGAGAGAGAGACAGAGATATATATATATATATATATAGAGAGAGAGAGAGAGAGAGAGAGAGAGAGAGAGAGAGAGAGAGAGAGAGAGAGAGAGAGAGAGAGAGAGAGAGAGAGAGAGAGAGACAGAGAGAGAGAGAGAGAGAGAGAGAGAGAGAGAGAGAGAGAGAGAGAGAGAGAGAGAGAGAGACAGAGAGAGAGAGAGAGAGAGAGAGAGAGAGTCAGAGAGAGAGAGAGAGAGAAAGTACTCTTCTCATGGACAGAGGGTGAGAGAGATTATAGTAGAGAATTCATGAATAGATAAAAGCGAGTGGGTAAAAAGATATTATGGAGTGAGAGAAACAGAATCATAAAGAGAAAGAAAGACATAGAGAGAGAGAGACGTAGAGAGTCATAGAGACAAGGGGAGAGTCATAGAGAGGGAGTCATAAAGAGGGGAGAGTCATAGAGAGCGGTGTTGCGGAAAAGCGATCTCAGTGTACTTCTTTACTATACGTTCATCCATAACAATTGCTATTGATCAGCTCTCCCTCTCTCCCTCTCAAAATGTACGAATGTACTTTGCTGCGTTAGCCCGCCTCTATGTGTACATTTAACCTTCAACTTAGCTACTCATACAAATATCGCGGTCGGTGGCTTGGAGTGAAGTCACGTTTTTGTTTTCTTCGCATATCTTAAAGTTTGCAAACCACGAGTGATTCAGCAAATTCTCTACAGGGGGAGAGTCATAGAGAGGGGGAGAGTCATAGAGAGGGGGAGAGTCATAGAGAGGCGGAGAGTCATAGAGAAGGGGAGAGTCATAGAGAGAGGAGAGTCATAGAGAGGCGGAGAGTCATAGAGAGGGGGAGAGTCATGAGAGGGGGAGAGTCATAGAGAGGGGGAGAGTCATAGAGAGGGAGAGAGTCATGAGAGGGGGACAGTCATAGAAAGGGGAGAGTCATGAGAGGGGGAGAGTCATAGAGAGGCGGAGAGTCATGAGAGGGGGAGAGTCATGAGAGGGGGAGAGTCATAGAGAGGCGGAGAGTCATAAAGAGGGGGAGAGTCATGAGAGGGGGAGAGTCATGAGAGGGAGAGAGTCATAGAGAGGGAGAGAGTCATAGAGAGGGGAGAGTCATAGAGAGGGGGAGAGTCATAGAGAGGGGAGAGTCATAGAGAGGGCGAGAGTCATAGAGAGGGGGAGAGTCATAGAGAGGGAGAGAGTCATAGAGAGGGGGAGAGTCATAGAGAGGGGAGAGTCATAGAGAGGGGGAGAGTCATAGAGAGGGGAGAGTCATAGAGAGGGCGAGAGTCATAGAGAGGGGGAGAGTCATAGAGAGGGGGAGAGTCATAGAGAGGGGGAGAGTCATAGAGAGGGGGAGAGTCATAGAGAGGGAGAGAGTCATAGAGAGGGGGAGAGTCATAGAGAGGGGGAGAGTCATAGAGAGGGGGAGAGTCATAGAGAGGGGGAGAGTCATAGAGAGGGGAGAGTCATAGAGAGGGGGAGAGTCATAGAGAGGGGGAGAGTCATAGAGAGGGAGAGAGTCATAGAGAGGGGGAGAGTCATAGAGAGGGGAGAGTCATAGAGAGGGGGAGAGTCATAGAGAGGGGAGAGTCATAGAGAGGGCGAGAGTCATAGAGAGGGGGAGAGTCATAGAGAGGGGAGAGTCATAGAGAGGGGGAGAGTCATAGAGAGGGGGAGAGTCATAGAGAGGGAGAGAGTCATAGAGAGGGGGAGAGTCATAGAGAGGGGGAGAGTCATAGAGAGGGGAGAGTCATAGAGAGGGGAGAGTCATAGAGAGGGGCGGGTCATAGAGAGGGGGAGAGTCATAGAGAGGAGGAGAGTCATAGAGGGATAAAAAGCTACTCAACTAAACTCAACTCAATCCCTTCTCAAGGGATTTCAACCTGATTATTCATCTGAAACTTTGCTGATTAAATTAAATAGGAATAAAATGAAAAATACTGCCTGCAAATTCACGCAGACCTTCAATCGTGAATCAAGAGCTTTCTATGAAATTCTCCCTGCATGTACTTCTCCTCCGGACGTATATAGTTTCTTAGTAGCTCTCGAAGTCAGAAATGATGAATTGAGCGGTTGATTCTGCACTCAACAGCCCTGCACAGTGACAGGTTATCTAAGCACTGACGAACGGGGTTGATAAAGATAACTTGCATAGCGTATCAGTTTATACTCAAAGCTATATGCTGATTTATTGAGTTTACTAAGCTCACAGAAAAGAGTCTATACATGTTTGCGGTGCCCTAAGGAAGGTAAAATATTATTGAATTCTATTTTATGATACATTTCTATAGAATATGTGGTAGTAGATGTGGGCAGTCTATATTTTATCTAGTGTATCAGAAGTGACTCAAATCTTCACAGTTAAAGTTGTTTAACAAAAGTCTTTTTAATTCGGGGTCAGCTAAGGTCAGCTGGGTGTTACAGGAGTATCCAAATATGGGTGGAAATTTACAGCAAAACATTTAACACACACAATAAAGCATGCAAGATCCGAACAGTAGTGAAATGAGGGTTGTAAAAAAATGAAATATCCACTGCAATACTGCTAGCCAAATAGTTAGCGGTACAGATGATTGCATTTATCATGCAAAGCTAGAATATCATTGGGCCATAGACTAAGTTTGCTAAGTTTTGCTCTCAGTCGAGTTTCTCAGTGAGAAATTTACGAGTTGCTATGGCCCACTTATCTTGGTTCAGCTTTAAATGTCCATTTTTTAGCTTAGCTAAAAAAGCCATTTTAGCTTGTATGGCTTAACTAAAGCCATACAAGAATAACTATACATTTCACTCACAGTAGCAAAATGAGCGTTTTTGGCCTTTATAATGATAAAATTTATTTAAGTTTTTTGAAGCTGCAACGATCGCTTCTGGCTCGTTTCTTTCTACAAGCAGACCAGGCCGATAAACAGTTTGGCTTTTCTCTTGCCCGCTTGTGGTCTGACTTTGACCTCTTCCTTTACTGCTCTCTCATTGGCTGGGCTGGATTGGGCCTGCCCCCTAGGCGGAGTTTCGTCCGTCTGACTTCGCCCTCTCTCCTTACTGGTCTCTCATTGGCTGGGCTAGAGTGGGCCTTGCCCCTAGGCTGAGTCTCGTCCGTCTGACTTTGACTTCTCTCCTTAACTGCTCTTTCATTGGCTGGGCTAGATTGGGCCTTGCGTAGGCTGAGGTTCGTCCCTCTTGCGTTCACTTGTGCACGTCGAGTCAAATACTTATTGTTCATTCTCAACCCCATATGTCCCCGAGGCCGCAAAAATCCAAAAGAAAGGAAATTTTAGCTGCCACATTAAATTTAGGTGACACTGCGCAGAAAAACAACTGAAAAAGAGTAGACCCTCTACTTTTTCATAACTAACATAGCGTGTTGACATACCCAGTTATTCTAGTATCGGTGGTTAGTAGTGTGTTTTGATTTTTAGCGAGTTCACTGGCGAAATCGAAAAAAAAACAGATTTTATGGCGGGTAAGACGGGGCAGCCGGTGAGGAGATGGTGAGGGAGGGCTAGACACGAATCAGAGATCTACGAATTAAAGAAATTTATTGTTTTATATATGCTTTAATCATGTGTGGACAAAGCAAAGGGGAGAGACCAAACAAGTTTCGAAAGGCTATAATTGTTATTTTCTAAGGTTTTCATTGGGCTAAATTAATTAGGTCAGCATAGATTACGAGTTGAAAAAATTCACTCAGTCGCTGTTAGCTCCAGAATGTCTTCGATCAAGAATTCAGCTTGGGCTTCAACGTCCAGGGCATCGGATTGGTCTTCGGTTGATTCCTGTTGCTTCTGTTCCGGTGCGTCTTCGAGATTCTGATTCGCTTCATTTTTTACAGCTTCCGCTTCCGGTTCAGCAGGTTTCACTTCCGGTTCAGCTGGTTTCACTTCCGGTTCAGCTGGTTTCGCTTCCGGTTCGGCTGGTTTCGCTTCCGGTTCGGCTGGTTTCGCTTCCGGTTCAGTAGGTTTCGCTTCCGGTTCAGTAGGTTTCGCTTCCGGTTCAGCAGGTTTCACTTCCGGTTCGGCTGGTTTCGCTTCCGGTTCGGCTGGTTTCGCTTCCGGTTCAGTAGGTTTCGCTTCCGGTTCAGTAGGTTTCGCTTCCGGTTCAGCAGGTTTCACTTCCGGTTCGGCTGGTTTCGCTTCCGGTTCAGTAGGTTTCACTTCCGGTTCAGTAGGTTTCGCTTCCGGTTCAGTAGGTTTCGCTTCCGGTTCAGTAGGTTTCGCTTCCGGTTCGGCTGGTTTCGCTTCCGGTTCGGCTGGTTTCACTACCGGTTCGGCTGGTTTCACTACCGGTTCGGCTGGTTTCGCTTCCCGTTCGGCTGGTTTCGCTTCCGGTTCAGTAGGTTTCGTTTCGGGTTCAGCTGGTTTCGCTTCCGGTTCGGCTGGTTTCGCTTCCGGTTCGGCTGGTTTCGCTTCCGGTTCGGCTGGTTTCGCTTCCGGTTCAGCTGGTTTCGCTTCCGGTCCGACTGGTTTCGCTTCCGGTTCAGCTGGTTTCGCTTCCGGTTCCGATAGCTTGACTTCAGGTTCCGCCTTCTTGAATTCCTGTTCCGTCGCCACTGGCGGAGGTGGCGGCGCTTGTGGTTCGGGTGGCGGCACCTGTAGCTGAGGTGGCTGCACCTGCACCTGAGGTGGTTGCACCTGCGGCTGAGGTGGCTGCACCTGCACCTGAGGTGGCTGCACCTGCACCTGAGGTGGCTGCACCTGCACCTGAGGTGGCTGCACCTGCACCTGAGGTAGCTGCACCTGCACCTGAGGTGGCTGCACCTGCACCTGAGGTGGCTGCACCTGCACCTGAGGTGGCTGCACCTGCACCTGAGGTGGCTGCACCTGCACCTGAGGTGGCTGCACCTGCACCTGAGGTGGCTGCACCTGCACCTGAGGTGGCTGCACCTGCACCTGAGGTGGCTGCACCTGCACCTGAGGTGGCTGCACCTGCGGCTGTGACGCCTGCACTTGTGGTGGCGGTTGAGACTGCGCCACGCGCATCTGGTTTCCAGCATCTTCAGACACTATTTGCTGGTGCATCGCTACCTGCATCTGCTGAGGCTGGGGTTGCGATTTCTGCTGCTGTTGCAGCTGCTTGATAGGGGATTCTAGCTTTGGGACAACTTGCTGATTCTGAGCAGGCAGCTGCTGTGACGGTTGCACATGCTGTTCCTGTAGACGAACCTGCTGTTGTTGAGGATGCATTTGTTGCTTCTGAGGACGAATCTGCTGTTGCTGCTGAGGCTGCATCTGCTGTTGCTGCTGAGGCTGCATCTGCTGTTGCTGAGGCTGCATCTGCTGTTGCTGCTGAGGCTGCATCTGCTGTTGCTGAGGACGAATCTGCTGTTGCTGCTGAGGCTGCATCTGCTGTTGCTGAGGCTGCATCTGCTGTTGCTGCTGAGGCTGCATCTGCTGTTGCTGAGGACGAATCTGCTGTTGCTGCTGAGGCTGCATCTGCTGTTGCTGCTGAGGCTGCATCTGCTGTTGCTGAGGACAAATCTGCTGTTGCTGCTGAGGACGAATCTGCTGTTGCTGCTGAGGACGAATCTGCTGTTGCTGCTGAGGCTGCATCTGCTGTTGCTGAGGCTGCATCTGCTGTTGCTGCTGAGGACGAATCTGCTGTTGCTGCTGAGGACGAATCTGCTGTTGCTGAGGCTGCATCTGCTGTTGCTGAGGCTGCATCTGCTGTTGCTGCTGAGGACGAATCTGCTGTTGCTGCTGAGGCTGCATCTGCTGCTGCTGAGGCTGCATCTGCTGTTGCTGCTGAGGACGAATCTGCTGTTGCTGCTGAGGACGAATCTGCTGTTGCTGCTGAGGACGAATCTGCTGTTGCTGAGGCTGCATCTGCTGTTGCCGCTGAGGACGAATCTGTTGTTGCTGCTGAGGCTGCATCTGCTGTTGCTGAGGCTGCATCTGCTGTTGCTGAGGCTGCATCTGCTGTTGCTGCTGAGGCTGCATCTGCTGTTGCTGAGGACGAATCTGCTGTTGCTGCTGAGGCTGCATCTGCTGTTGCTGAGGCTGCATCTGCTGTTGCTGAGGCTGCATCTGCTGTTGCTGCTGAGGCTGCATCTGCTGTTGCTGAGGACGAATCTGCTGTTGCTGCTGAGGCTGCATCTGCTGCTTCTGAGGCTGCTGCTGAGGCTGTTGCTGAGGCTGCTGCTGATGCTGTTGCTGAGGCTGCTGCTGAAGCTGTTGCTGATGCTGCGGAACCTGATTCTGCTGAGGTAGCCCGTGCTGCTGGGATTCCAACATTCCTGCGTAATGCCCTCCTCGCAGGTTGGCCTGCACGTTGGTGTACATCAGCTCCGCTTGCTCAACCTCGGGATCACGGAACAGCCTCGCCTTCAGATCGGACTCTGTGAAATGAAGTCGCCAGTAGTTGAACGCCAGCTTCTGCGATTAAAATATAAAAAGATGAAACATTTTCGTACCCCGTTCAACGCGCAGAATGTCGGTCACTGACGGCTTCGGTCTATTGATTTTGCTCTCCAGTTCCTCCGATCGTTCCACCTTGCGCAGCTCCAATAGTCGCTTGAAGTTGGACGCCTCTGTTAATAGGAAAACGAGGTTCTTTGCACTTTTTTGCAATTTGAGAGACGAACAAACACAGCTTTTCAGACGTATGATCATGACAAGCACATCTGCTTTTATGCAAGGGCTAAAACTTCTATGAATATCTTGCCAAAGTAAACCTGGGTCGGATTCCGTTAGAGCTTGTCATGCCATTCACGGCCACCGGAGGGCCATAACCCCAAGTGGTAATGTCAGGGCCGCTATGCACCCATGATGTGAGACAAACTAACTCACTCAGTAGACACTCATTTTCATGCATTTCAGGACAGAGACTGAACAATATGATCCGAGCAACATCTCCCTGCAAGGCTGCTCACCCGGTTCCACGTGCTTCAGCTCAGGCCTAAAGTCTTCAACGGGCATGACTGTCAGAGTGGCTTCGGCGAAGATCTGGCCGAGAGGGTTGCGAGCGAGCACGCGCAACCGAGTGTCGCCGATGTCCTTGCAGCGCAGGATCTCAAAGTAGTTGATCGAGCCATCGTGGTACACCTTGCAGTTCGAAGTCTGGAAGTTATTAAAATATTCGTTTGCGAGTGAATGTGAAAACAAACGAAAAATGGTAAAATCTGGTAGATTTATGCGCTTGAAAAGCAGCAACATAAGCAGTGCACAGTCACTTCAATTAAACAATAAGTTTTGCACCTGTTCTTACAGTAATTCTATACATTTTACATTTACAACATTGAGTACTATAAACGAAATTCAATTTGGGTAAGCAACTCTAACACTGAAGCACACGACTATTTGGGCGTTCTACAATTCATATCTGTGATAATAGTGCGAAAATACAATAAAGTCACCACTTAGCAAAGCGCTTTTCGCAGCTGATGGGGCAGGATGCATAATTAACAACAAAATTTGTCTAAATTTTCTTCCGTCGAACGCCTCTATTGAAGCTGAAGCTAGATTTTTTACAAAGCCGTGCGCTCCTTTTGCCGCTGCGACGCAAAAAAATCAATAGTTTATACTGACTACTAGCAGTAGATTACTCGAATGTGCACACTAATGCAATATAAGCAGCCTTACATCGCTTGTGTCAATGTTATTGCTGACACTTTCAGTTTCATTAACCTCGTCCGAGTCCTGTTAGGAAAAGTGGAGCTTGACAAGTTGGAAATGTATTGTGTAAGTTTATATAAAAAAATTTTATTCACACGAGGTAAAATTTAAAAGCAAAGGGAAACAGAAAAGTAATTAACACGACTGTGCAATCAAATTGAGCTGATGGACTTCATCAACGGCACAACCGAGTTCAGTGACATCAAAATTGTGACAGTTTCTATCACGTCAAGACAATTGCATTGAAATCGAAACAGTTGCATAAAAATCAAGACAGTTGCACCAATGTCAAGACAGTTGCACGAACGTCAAGACAGTTGCACCAATGTCAAGACAGTTGCACGAACGTCAAGACAGTTGCACCAATGTCAAGACAGTTACACCAATGTCAAGACAGTTGCACCAATATCAAGACAGTTGCACCAATGTCACGACAGTTGCACGAACGTCATGACAGTTGCACCATCAACGACACGACAGTTGCACCAACATCAAGCCAGTTGCATTAAAATGAAGACAGTTGCGCCAAAATCAAGACAGTTGCACCAACGTCAAGACAGCTGCACCAACATCAAGAAATTTGCACCGACATCAAGACCGCCACAACTTTAATCGAGCTATAAGTAACCACTTTCATCCAATAAAATTGTGACTGCGACCGTAGCTTAGAGACAGACACGGTGCCACGTGTTGGACACCTTTGCAGTCAAGACACAAGACATAAGACACAAGATAAATCGTCATCTTTACGAAACTAATGGTACATAGTGAAAGATACAGCGGTTGCCATATTGTTTCAGATTCATCAAAGGTAAATAAGGCTGGTGATGCAGGTTAGGGTTATGGTACGGATTGTTGTTTGGTATTTCATAACGCGAACGATCATGTACATCATAGGTTTGTATTACGAGCAAAAATACATATGTAGTTTCAACTAGAAGAGCAAGACAGAAGTATCTTGTTGTGTCTCAAGCGATGAGTATAATGACAAGTAGCTATAGTATCATCTATTCAACGGTATGATAAAATCCAAGGGCTTACGGAAGCAATCATCTGCTCGTTAAGATACCAGGCCACTCGAGGCCTTGGCAAACCGCTGAGCTTCACCAGAAACTTTGCCGGATAGCCTTCGCATACGGTTACGGACTCCGGCATGATGTCGAAGTGAGGCTGAGACTGCGGCTCAACAAATTCGCGGAATTGAAACTCCTCGGGTCCGATCGGAGCCCTGGAGGTTGCGGGTGTTTCATTTAAAGTGAATTTCGAGCGCGTTTGTACAGAATTTACAGATCTTTACGAGGGGAGAAAGTCTATGCCACAGAAGAACTTTTACAATCTGAATGATTCCTACGTATTTAGACGCCAACCGAAGGACGTCCAGCAAATTTTTGGACTGTAAATTAGCCGCCCAGAAACTGTAACTCACTCTCTCCACTGTCGCTCAAGATCCTCTAGCCGTTGAAAGCCCTGTGCACCTCCGGGTAACTGCGTTCGCGTCACCACCGACTCGCTCGCGTGGCACAGTACGGCGACTCGGTTGCTTTCAACTGCGCCAGACCGATTGCGCACCACCGCCCAGTACTGGCCGGAGTCTTCGGCATAGCAGTGCCCGATCTGCAACCAGGCAAGACCCCTCTCGCAGTCGGTGTGCACCCGCGAGCCCAGCGTCACCGCTTGGCCGTCCTTCAACCAGTCGACGCTCAGGTTGCCGTCTCTGGCCGGCTCAATCTGCAGTTTTGTGAGTTTTAATTTTACCAATCTGTTTTTAGTAAAGAAAGTGAGTAAAATTTCTGTGTTTCTACTCGCGACGGTAGTCTAAGACCACGTGATAAGATGCTAAAATAAAACTATCATTAGAAGAGATTCTACCATGGCTAAACGATAACCGAACGCTATACGCTCATTTTTCAACGCTTTGAAATCGTTATTCAAGGCTACTAAAGATACGAACACATTAATGAGCCAATGTCTGCCTCCAAAACCACAGACAAAATCTATCATTATACCATAGACGATACCATAGAACCATACCATACCATAGAACACAAAAACACCAACGATACGACAGCTACTCGTAGGCATGCGTTCCTTACCGAATTCCAGCTCATTTCTAAGAAAATCGTCCTTTTTTGACACTGTCGCAAATCAAGGCGCGGAGGCAAGCAGTTTAGCCAATTACACTGACACCTGAGCATTCTCACAGGTTGTATAGTGGGCCTAAACTTCTTATCATCAGGCATGTGTACACTGTGCCTCTGTGGTCGGCCCCCATGTGGTATTACTGTAAATGCGTAAGTCAGATGAAAAGCACGTCACCGCGCTCCAAATCGACCCCGGGAATTTCGCACGATGCGTCACCGCTGCCAAAAAGTGTCAACGTCCCTTACTTAAGTAGTTGAATCCTCACCTGCAGCTGCAGACCCAATCGTTCGCCCTCCTTGAGCTCCGGCGGCTGCACCAGACCCCTGACAATGACTGGCGGCGGTTGCTGCTGAGCATCAGCGCCAGGCATCGCGGCTCGTCCAGTCGCCATCTCCTCCTCCAGCTGCATCAGACTGCGGATGCTGTGCTCCGCGTTGCCCGGCAACTGCGATGACGTCACCACGCCGGTGCCGCCGGGTTGGCAGACAAGTTGAGCAGCAGTGCTCTGTGCCTGGCCGTGCTCGCTCTCCAGCACGGCGCAGTACGTGCCGCTGTCCTCCGAGTTCACGTAGGCAAATTTTAGCCAAGCTAGCCCGAGTTCGAATCCTGCCGTGATTCGGGAGCCGAATTGGACCAGGACGCCGTCGCAAAACCAGTGCGCCTGCACCCGGTTACCGTTGCCGGGGTCGGCCCGGGCTGAGAACGCAGCAGGGGCCGCCGCCTCCGGCACCTGCAGCTGCGCTGGGCTTAGCGGGGCCAGGAAGCGTGGCGGGTCGGCGCGGCGAAGATCGGCGTCCATCCTGCGGGTGCGTGTTGCCAATCGGGTGCACAAAATGTTATCTTTCACTCACCATCAGCAATTTTTTACTCATTATCTCTAGTATAGCTCATCGCTACACCCACCGATTGCTAATCGCTTCACCCACCGATTGCTCATCGCTTCACCCACCGATTGCTCATCGCTACACCCACCGATTGCTCATCGCTGCACCCACCGATTGCTAATCGCTTCACCCACCGATTGCTAATCGCTTCACCCACCGATTGCTAATCGCTTCACCCACCGATTGCTCATCGCTACACCCACCGATTGCTCATCGCTTCACCCACCGATTGCTCATCGCTTCACCCACCGATTGCTCATCGCTTCACCCACCGATTGCTCATCGCTTCACCCACCGATTGCTCATCGCTTCATCCACCGATTGCTCATCGCTTCACCCACCGATTGTTTATCGCTTCATCCACCGATTGCTCATCGCTTCACCCACCGATCGCTCGTCGCTTCACCCACCGATTGCTCATCGCTTCATCCACCGATTGCTCATCGCTACACCCACCGATTGCTCATCGCTACACCCACCGATTGCTCATCGCTTCATCCACCGATTGCTCATCGCTACACCCACCGATTGCTCATCGCTTCACCCACCGATTGCTCATTGCTACACCCACCGATTGCTCATCGCTACACCCACCGATTGCTCATCGCTTCACCCACCTATTGCTCATCGCTACACCCACCGATCGCTCATCGCTACACCCACCGATCGCTCATCGCTACACCCACCGATCGCTCATCGCTACACCCACCGTTCATTCCCCAACCAGGGCACTCACGGTCTGAACTCTTCCCCGTACTCCTCCAGTCGTTGAATGTTCATCACCGAGCTCGCTGGCAGAGCAGATGCGGTCACCACCCCAGCAGAGCCAGAGCAGCTGTGAATGATTGTTTTTTTGAACGATTTGACTCAAGTATTCGATGTTACTGCCACTAACTCGACTCCACTCATGACTCACCTCAGCTGAGCCGTGTTGCTCTGAGCCGAGCCGTGTTTATTCGTTGCCAAGCAACAATAGAGGCCACTGTCCTCCGGGTAGCAATAGATCATCTCCAGTGCCGTGTAGCCTCTATCGTACACTGCCCGAATTCTCGAGCCTAAAGTTACCGGGACTCCATTCTTATACCATTCCACCTGGATGTTTGAGTCCGCCGCCGGCGTCACTCGGGTCTCGAATCGTACGCTGGAGTTCTCTGCGACCACCGCGCTATCAATCTGGCGGACAAACTGAGGCGCCGATTGCGGGATTCGATCGTCATAGTCCTGGCGGGTGCTGCGGGCGCTCAGACGCTCGTCCAGACGGTCGATGTTGGCCACCATGGACTGCTCGGGCAACTGGGTGTCCGTCACAACGCCCTCCTCGGCTACGACCCTGGCAGTTTCGGTAAATTTGAGCATATTTTGAATTTCTCAGGCGTTGTGAAATCAGGGGTTTTCAGCTTGTGGATATTGGGGCCCAGGTTGTGAAAGTCAGACCTCGGCCTGGAACTCACGTCAGCGACATCGGGTTGCTCTGGTCCATACCGAAGCTGCTGCGCACCACGCAAGAGTACTCGCCGCTGTCCTCCGGGTAGGTGTGCAGGATGTCCAACGAAACGTAGCCACGTTCGAATGTCGTGTTCAATCGCGAGCCTGGGGGAGGGTCGAAGACAGACCGCCGGGTGCTTGACGGGCTGCTTACACAATATTTAACACAACATGCGTAGGTAATGCAAGTTTTTTAAAGTCTGTCGAATATCCAATTCGAAAGTAAATCAGATGACATCAGATATGGTATTCTCTGACCACGGTCGGGTTAAGACACAAGTTCAGCAGTCATTGTCAGTCATTGTATCTTTTGTTTACTTGTCAGATGGTCTCTTCTAAATTCTATTTTGCATCTTATAAAATAAAAAACTCCGGTCTCTCCATCCGGCCCTCAGGACGGTTGAAACATCACAATAGCAATCCTGCCATGCAGCTAAGGGTTTGTGTCTCTTCTCAGCTCCTTTCTCTCATCTCTCCTCTTTTCTCTCATCTCTCTTCCTCTATTCCCTCCTCTTTCCACTCTTATCTGGCCTAGAGCCATTCTGTGCACTATTGAGAAAATTTTGCAAAATAAAAAAGGACAGGCATCGGCTCACCAGCATTGAGTGGCAGGCCGTCCTTGCACCACTCAGCCTGCATCGAGCTGTCATTCAACGGAGCCACTCGACAGTCGATTCTAACTGCGGCGCCTTCGCTTACGCTGGCAGACGGCCGCGGCTGGCGCACAAACCTGGGTGCCTCGCCAACTGCACCTTGGCGATGCTGCTGCTGCTGCTGCTGCTGCTTCTCGTTGAAAGTAGCCGACCGACTGAGCTCGCCATTTATGTCGAATCCAGTTGGGGCCGGACTCAGCTGTTGCTGGTACTGCTGCGGCTGTTGCTGGTACTGCTGCGGCTGTTGCTGGTACTGCTGCGGCTGTTGCTGGTACTGCTGCGGCTGTTGCTGGTACTGCTGCGGCTGTTGCTGGTACTGCTGCAGCTGTTGCTGGTACTGCTGCGGCTGTTGCTGGTACTGCTGCGGCTGTTGCTGGTACTGCTGCGGCTGTTGCTGGTACTGCTGCGGCTGTTGCTGGTACTGCGGTGACTCCATGCTTGAATTGATGAAGCGCAACACCAATTTCCGGCGCAACTGTTGCTTCACGCGGATTCTGTTTTAGACCAGCTTGTCTACAGGTATACCCCGGGCAACACCCCTCCCTCAATCAGTTTCTGCCTTTCCTTTACAAAGTCTACCTGAACTGCACAGACAGCCACGGCAGCCACATCCAGCGCCAAGGCACCATCAGCTTGATGTCATCGATCCTCGAAGCTCTGGACGCAGACTGGTGGGGGTTGGTTGGTGTTCGTTGCTTCCCTCTTCCCCCGCTGCTGGCTTTCCCTGCCCCATCCCTCAGAGCGAAGAACAGAGCCGGATTTCACTATAGACAGGACGCAACCAAACGCGGTTAGCGAAAGGTCGATCTATTGCCTGATCCTGCATGGCTGTTCTCCCTGTCCAGGCTAAAGTTCAGCGCCCGCGGAACACACGCGCAGCACACGACCCCACGTACACCACCCCCAACCCGCCGACCGCCGATATCCCATTCAAACCTCTGGGATGGTCAGAACGGAAAGGCCAAGCGTAACTCCGCCTAAAAGCAGAGATGTTGCAGATCCTTACGCGCAGCTCCAGCTCGCATTTGAACTTTGCATTCTTTTATTCTTGAACCGATGGCTTTTCTTGTCTATCAGGTGCTGCTTTGCCTCTTGGGGACATCGTAAGGTTTTGTATGGCAAAAGTTCTCTGAAAAAATGATATTTTCGACTAGAAGGGCGAAAAGTTTCAACACCTTGTCCATAGAAATTTGAGTTTTGACCATGCATAATATAATACGCTCGTACTTGTACTAATATAATATATAATAGATTACACCTATTGTTGGGCAGACGTGCAACCGACAGCTCAGCCGCAGCTATTGCGCGGCGCATCTGAAGACTGCAATAAGGGATGCAGAATCAAGTGCATTGGAGCCCCCTACAGACTAAGAAGGTTAGTTAACAATATCCTACCTCTATAGCTCTAGCACTCCGAGATGTGATTCACAATGTGGAATCTATGATTCACGATGTGGGATCTGTTGTTCACAACGTAGAATCTTTCTTTCACAACGTGGCAGTTGTGATTCCCGATGTAGCATTTGTGATTAACTGTTTAGTATCTGTGATTCACACTGTAGTATCTGTGACTCACACGGTAGTATCTGTGATTCCCACTGTAGTATATGTGATGCAAACTGTAGCATGTGTGATTCCCACCGTAGTATATGTGATTCCCACTGTAGAATGTTATTCCCACTGTAGTATCTGTGATTCACATTGTAGTATCTGTGATTCCCACTGTACTATCTGTGATTCCCACTGTAGTATCTGTGATTCCCATTGTAGTATCTGTGATTCACACTGCAGTATCTGTGATTCCCATTGTAGTATCTGTGATTCACACTGCAGTATCTGTGATTCCCATTGTAGTATCTGTGATTCCCACTGCAGTATCTGTGATTCCCACTGCAGTATCTGTGATTCCCACTGCAGTATCTGTGATTCCCACTGCAGTATCTGTGATTCCCACTGCAGTATCTGTGATTCCCACTGCAGTATCTGTGATTCACATTGTAGTATCTGTGATTCCCACTGTACTATCTGTGATTCCCACTGTAGTATCTGTGATTCCCATTGTAGTATCTGTGATTCACACTGCAGTATCTGTGATTCCCATTGTAGTATCTGTGATTCCCACTGCAGTATCTGTGATTCCCACTGCAGTATCTGTGATTCCCACTGTAGTATCTGTGATTCCCACTGCAGTATCTGTGATTCCCACTGCAGTATCTGTGATTCACATTGTAGTATCTGTGATTCCCACTGTAGTATCTGTGATTCACACTTTAGTATCTGTGATTCCACTGTAGTATCTGTGATTCACACTGTAGTAACTGTGATTCACACTTTAGTATCTGTGATTCACACTTTAGTATCTGTGATTCACACTTTAGTATCTGTGATTCACACTGTAGTATCTGTGATTCACACTGTAGTATCTGTGATTCACACTTTAGTATCTGTGATTCACACTTTAGTATCTGTGATTCACACTGTAGTAACTGTGATTCACACTTTAGTATCTGTGATTCGCACTGTAGTATCTGTGATTCACACTTTAGTATCTGTGATTCACACTGTAGTATCTGTGATTCACACTGTAGTAACTGTGATTCACACTGTAGTATCTGTGATTCACACTTTAGTATCTGTGATTCACACTTTAGTATCTGTGATTCACACTGTAGTATCTGTGATTCACACTGTAGTATCTGTGATTCACACTGTAGTATCTGTGATTCACACTTTGGATCTAGGTTTCACACTTTATTCACGTAAAAATTTTGCTTAATAGCATATTTGTTATGATTAAAAATTTTCACAAACGTCTTGCAATAAAAAATTTTTTTTTGCTTTCGTCAATCCTGAACAAGAAATTTTGATTGACAATCAGAAATTTCATTTCTGGTAACCTGTCTTCCCGGAAATTAACGAATTTCTGTGTCCGGAAGAGAGCCAGGAGGTCGGACCTCGGCTTGCAGTGTTGCCAGGAACAAAGGAGCAAAAATCTGACAACTTGCATCGGAACAGCTGATAGAAAATTTCATAGTCTCATTCCGGGAAACCATCACGGTTTGCGTGTGAAAGTGACTAGATAAGGCAAAACTGCCAGTCTGTCGGTTACACCTGTCAACTTCAATTAATCAAACTGAGGATGGTAACTTTCCGCTTTGGTTATTCCTGTACCACTTTCTCTCTCCTCTCTCTCCGAGCGGTTGCCTGCAATTAGCCAAGCAAGCATTGCTCAGGTAAAAAGTAGATAAAAGTTGCCTAGAGAGGGACAGCCTGGATGCTATCCACTTTTTGGTGGTGGGTACAATATAAAACTGAAGCTGCTCAAAAAAAATACTCCGTGAATCTGTGAATCTCACTCTCTGTGAATCTCACTCTCTGTGAAGCTCTCTCTGTAAATCTCACTCTCTGTGAATCCCACTCTCTGTGAATCTCACTCTGTGATTCTCACTCTCTGTGATTCTTACTCTCTGTGAATCTCACTCTCTGTGAATCTCACTCTCTGTGAATCTCACTCCTATGTGAATCTCACTCTGTGAATATCACTCTCTGTGAATCTCTGAATCTCACTCTCTGTGAATCTCACTCTCTGTGAATCTCACTCTGTGTGAATCTCACTCTCTGTGGATCTCACTCTCTGTGAATCTCACTCTCTGTGAATCTCACTCTGTGTGAATCTCACTCTCTGTGAATCTCACTCTCTGTGGATCTCACTCTCTGTGAATTTCACTCTGTGAATTTCACTCGTTAGAATTCATGTCACAGTTGAGGTCCCAGTATTTCCCAATTTCACTACTGATATCCCAGTATTTCACAATCTCACTACTGATATCCCAGTATTTCACAATCTCACTACTGAGATCCCAGTATTTCACAATCTCACTACTGAGATCCCAGTATTTCACAATCTCACTACTGAGATCCCAGTATTTCACAATCTCACTACTGAGATCCCAGTATTTCACAATCTCACTACTGAGAATCTTCATTCCTCAAATCTCGTTCCGAAGTATTTCAATCCTCAAAATCTCGCTCTTGAGAATTGTAAACATCAAAATCCACTCCTGGAGAATATTTTTTGTTAAATCTCGTTTCTAAGAATTGCAATCTTAAAAATATCACTCCTGAGACCCTAGCCATGTGTTCGAATCTCTAGTTAGTTCACCGCTCGGAGCTCGTTAGACACAGACTGTCCTTAGCCAACCAACTCCCAGCCAGCATCCCAGAGTTTGAGTCGAAATTGCATCCAGCCAATACGACCGCTGCATCCCAAGGAAGGATGGGTTGACACTTGGGATAAAACCGCGGCAATCTTCACCGAGAAGACGCTGCTTCTTCTCCTCTAAAGCCTGAAATCTTCTTGAAGACTTTCTGTTTGCAACTCTTGCAGCAAATCAATTTCAAGGTAAAAGCTTTGGTTCCTGTCATGCACTAATAGCAAGTGCATACAAAAGGTTGACTCATATACCCACCGAATTTTCAGGCAAAAACTGTCAAAGCATGAAGGTCGCCGCTATGATCGCTTTCATTGCTGTAGCAGCGTTGGTCACTGTTCAGCTCACAGGTTTGTTATACACGATCGATTGTTACTCGTGTTAAAATTGATTTGAATTTCTAAGAAACCAATCGGTTTCGTTGCATCTCAGACGCCTCCCTGGCCGAGGAGGGTCCGAACAGCCATCAGATGTTCCGCTTCAAGAAGGGATTTCACTTCTTCCGACTGCGCAAGTCTGCCGCCGCTGCCCAGGGCTGCATGATTAACGACAACGCCTTGGAAGGGATGGAGATGGTGGTTGTGAGTTAAAACTGCTTCATTTACCCTGTCAACCATTTATCAATCATAATGCAGCTTCTCGAGCGTCGTCAGAACTGTATCTATAAATCAAATTCTAAGGCTGTTTTAAAGGAACTGTCATGCCAGAGTTGTCAGACAGTAACTCTCCAGTAACTCAGTCAGTGCTAAACCGTAATCTTTCTTTTTCGTCGTTAATTTGCAGAAAGCGGCCCGTTCTGGAAAGCTGTGCAACCAGGACAAGCAGATGCTCAGGGTGTTCCTGGCCAGCTTGCTGCTGTGAGCCGGATCCGGCGCCTACTCCTGAGGGACCCGACTCAGTTATTAAATCATTCGGTTCTGCTGGGGTAACCATGACAGAATTGGCGCAGCCCAGCAAGACACGAATATAAAGGATTACCCTTACAATCAGTTAATACCATCTCGTGTGTCATGCTTTTAAATTGTTGACACAATTATAAACTAAACGATCATGTTTAACTAAGAGGCTTTGAATAAATCTGAAAGTCAGTAAATTTCACTAATCAGTTAATCGAGGTCGCGCGGATCCAAAAAACTGTTAATAATTGATTCAATTCCAAAAAAATCTGTTGTCTTAATATTCTTAGTTCTTTTGATAAATAGTTTGTTTTCAAAATCTATTAATTGTTAGAAAGCTTTCTATGAAAATTGTATTAATCAGACTATATTCTGAACTAAAGTTTAGACAGGCAGGTTCGGTGAAGACTGAAGCTTGGAAAGACAGGGTTTGTGAAGGCTGAAGCTTGGAAAGACAGACTGAAGATTTGAAAGACAGACTGAAGCTTAAAAAGACAGGATTTGTGAAGACTGAAGCTTTGAAAGACAGGATTTGTGAAGACTGAAGCTTTGAAAGACAGACTGAAGATTTGAAAGACAGACTGAAGCTTAAAAAGACAGGATTTGTGAAGACTGAAGCTTTAAAAGACAGACTGAATCTTTGAAAGACAGACTGAAGCTTAAAAAGACAGACTGAAGCTTAGAAAGACAGGATTGGTGAAGACTGAAGCTTAGAAAGACAGGTTTGGTGAAGACTGAAGCTTAGAAAGACAGACTGAAGCTTAGAAAGACAGGATTGGTGAAGACTGAAGCTTAGAAAGACAGGTTTGGTGAAGACTGAAGCTTAGAAGGACAGACTGAAGCTTAGAAAGACAGGATTGGTGAAGACTGAAGCTTAGAAAGTATTTATTTAATTTTGAAGGCCTGTCGATATTGTTTAAACAATCTGATACTTGTTATGTCAGTCACACCCTCTTAATCTCTAATTAACAGTAGGAATACCAAGCCATTTTTCCGCCCGTCGAACTACCAAGAGGGGGGGAAAAATTTCCCCCCCCCTGACAATTTTTTTTGCTGCGCCGGAACGGAGCAACGCAGGCACACGAAATTCAAGAACACGGGCTAACTTTTTGTTGCGCACCTTCTCAAACAAGAATCAAGTCGCCAGCCCTCCGGACCGTCGAGATATTCGACGATTCTTCCAGAAGGTCGGATTTTTCCCATAAGCGCTAGTGTATTCAGTACACCCCTGTGCGCCAATTAGCACTGCGCCTCAGTGCAGCCTTGCCAAGTCTCCAAATTTCATCAGCACGTCGACCAAATGTGTCTGCATCAGCTCTGACTTCGTTGGTTACTGGCCTTCACCGAGACGGAGCTTCTAGACCTTCAACAGGTGGCACCAGGTGACTATGAACACCTTGATGCGAATTTCTCGAGTTTCACCGATCAAGCCTCGACAGTAGGCAAGCCTCAACTGCCGGACACCCTCAGCTAGTCTCCTGAGCATTCCGTCATCATCCCGACGCCGTCAACTCCTTCAACAGATGACACCAAGTGACTATGGACGTCCTTTTGCAACTATGTCAGGTCTTTCTTATTAAGCTTCAATAATGGGCAAACCTCAACCGACGGACATTGTCAGCTAGTCTCTCAAGCATTCCGTCATCATCCCGACGCCGTCGGCTCCTTCAACAGATGACACCAAGTGACTATGGACACCCTGATGCGAATTTCTCTAGTTTCGCCGATCAAGCCTCGACAGTAGGCAAGCCTCAACTGCCGGACACCCTCAGCTAGTCTCCTGAGCATTCCGTCATCATCCCGACGCCGTCAACTCCTTCAACAGATGACACCAAGTGACTATGGACGTCTTTTTGCAACTATGTCAGGTCTTTCTTATTAAGCTTCAATAATGGGCAAACCTCAACCGACGGACATTGTCAGCTAGTCTCTCGAGCATTCCGTCATCATCCCGACGCCGTCGGCTCCTTCAACAGATGACACCAAGTGACTATGGACACCCTGATGCGAATTTCTCTAGTTTCGCCGATCAAGCCTCGACAGTTGGCAAGCCTCAACTTCTGAAAACCCTCAGCTAGTCTCTCGAGCATTCCGTCATCACACCGACACCGTCGGCACCTTCAACAGGTGGCACCAGGGGAGTAAGGACACCTGAGCGTGATTTTTCATCATGCTCTTAACATTTCTGAAGCTCTCAGATTTTTTAAGCACGAACATTGCTATAGTTAAGCTTGAACTCATGTTGCTGTATGTTTATATTATTATTACACATAATTTTATACATACGAGCTACATAGCTACATACATATTTTATTCGAAAGATTTCCGGCCACGAATTTGTTGTGCATGTCATCAGAAAATTGAAGGATATTTGAGGATAATGAAAAACTTTGTCATTGTTCTAGGATTTCTTGCGAATGTACAGTAGTAGCTATCATGCTTTTGCGCTAATTTTCGTTTTTTTATTATAATACTAGTGGCTACCTTTACTTGATCCTTAGTTTCATTTGCGTGCCAGTAAATTCAATCGGTTTTTTTCATTTTTAAAAGCATAAACCTTTCTGCATAAAATTGGGTTCAATATTATAGTTGAATAAACTAAACAGCTTTTCGAATAAAATATGTATGTAGCTATGTAGCTCGTATGTATAAAAGTATGTGTAATAATAATATAAACATACAGCAACATGAGTTCAAGCTTAACTATAGCAATGTTCGTGCTTAAAAAATCTGAGAGCTTCAGAAATGTTAAGAGCATGATGAAAAATCACGCTCAGGTGTCCTTACTCCCATGGTGCCACCTGTTGAAGGTGCCAACGGTGTCGGTGTGATGACGGAATGCTCGAGAGACTAGCTGAGGGTTTTCAGAAGT
>NIVC01003718.1:35678-80851 GCA_002269645.1 Macrostomum lignano
TTGGCTAGGGTTTGGCTAGGGTTTGGTTAGGGTTTGGCTAGGGTTTGCTAGGGTTTGGTTAGGTTTGGTTAGGGTTTGGTTAGGGTTTGGATAGGTTTCGGTTAGGGTTTGGTTAGGGTTCGGTTAGGTTTTGGTTAGGGTTCGGTTAGGGTTTGGTTAGGGTTTGGTTAGGGTTTGGTTAGGGTTTGGTTAGGGTTTGGTTAGGATTTGGTTAGGATTTAGTTAGAGTTTGGTTAGGGTTTGGTTAGGGTTCGGTTAGGGTTTGGTTAGGGTTTGGTTAGGGTTTGGTTAGGGTTAGGGTTAAGGTTTGGTTAGGGTTTGGTTAGGGTTTGGTTAGGGTTTGGTTAGGGTTTTGTTAGGATTTGGTTAGGATTTAGTTAGAGTTTGGTTAGGGTTTGGTTAGGGTTTGGTTAGGGTTTTGTTAGGGTTTGGTTAGGGTTTGGTTAGGGTTTGGTTAGGGTCAAACTGGGCCAGTTAACAGCCGGAGACTCTATAGTTTTTTACTATTAAAGACCCCTTCAGCTTAGTTTTGAAAGAAATACTTTTTTATATTAATGAATTTTTTTCAAATTTATTGATGAAAAACTGCAATGCAGGCAAAATAAGAATATTCATATTTTTTCTGGCAAATTTATGGCCTAAAATTTATTATCCTCACTGGGTAAGGTAATATGATTATAACTCATGACAGACGATTCGCCACTATGAAATATGCTCATATCTAAGCTCTAGTTAGTTTTTCTTTTTGCATAAAAGACATGCACGGCGATCCAACATTAGCCTAATAATTGCTTGACCAAATTCAATGAAGTCCTGAGTTGAACTCAAGCTTGTTTGCGAATGTGCTTTTCAAGGAAAAACAGAGAGGGTTATTATAATAGCTGGCTAATCGAAATTCAGCAGGTAAAAACGGATTAAGAGAAATTTTTATTTTTAGATGAATTGTCGGCTAATGCATTTCGCTTCCGTACCTGACAGAACCAAAAGGACTGTAGACCTCTGCTGGTGCTAATGCACTCCCATGAGAGCCAGTTATTTGCACGGGTAGTGCCATGCATTACAGCTGCAAGGAAAATACGACAGGGTCAAAATAAGACTTTGAACAGTTAGAAGAAAGGTTTGGGGACTTCTGCGTGTCTTCTAAGGGAAGTTGCCAGGATTTTTGAGGGGTACCAGGCCGGGCTTTTGCACCAGAGGCTTCAGCACCAGGGCGCCAGCACCAGGGGTGCCAGCACCAGGGGCGCCAGCACCAGGGGCGCCAGCACCAGGGGCGCCAGCACCAGGGGCGCCAGCACCAGGGGCGCCAGCACCAGGGGCGCCAGCACCAGGGGCGCCAGCACCAGGGGCGCCAGCACCAGGGGCGCCAGCACCAGAGGCGCCAGCACCAGGGCGCTAGCACCAGGGGCTCCAGCAACAGGGGCACCAGCAACAGGGGCGCCAGCAACAGGCCGTTTAGCATTATGGCCGGGGGCTTTAGCACCCAGAGGCTTTAGGTTTAGCACGTAGAGGCTTTAGGTTTAGCACCCAGAGGCTTTAGTTTTAGCACCCAGAGATTTTAGGTTTAGCACCATAGGGGGCTTTTGGGTAGCACTAGGGGCTTTGGGTTTAGCACCAGGGGCTTTGGGTTTAGCACTAGGGGCTTTGGGTTTAACACCAGGGGCTTTAGCACCTGCAGCTAGGGGGCGCCAGCACCAGGGGCTGAGCCCAGCTTTTCTCCAATCGGCAAGCAATAAAAGTTTAGATTTAAATTGCACCCTTTGCAGCAGCTTTTGACACTCAATCAATAACGCAGCTGGTGATGCATGGTGGCGTTTTTAAATAAAAGGGTGCCTTTCAATTAATGTTATGCTCTCCAGTACTTCCTTGTACACGTATAATTAGAGGATCTAGCTCGATCTTCTCTCCCAAGAAAACTAGTTTTATTTACCAACTGGATGATATTCGAGACCTAAAATATAAACTGCAGTATTCTGAATGAATTTACATGTAAAATTAAAGGTAATACTGTGCTGTGCTATTTTATATTCCTTTCTTGGGTTGGTTCCTCTAGCTTGAAATTTGATATTCAGACAGAACACTTAATTCACCCGCATGATGGAACTTAATTTCCTACAACTGAGTAATGGTATAGTCCATGATCTTTTCATCGGTATTTAAAGCGCCGTGTTGAATTATAAAAGTTTAAAGTAGATTCTTAAACTTCCAGCTTTTGAAAAATTAGTAGTTTTATCAGGCTTGGAAGTCTAAACTTTGTGAAGCTATTAGTAGGAGCTACATGTACATTTAAATACGACACATAGAAATTTACATCTATGATCTATATGATTCCACATCGCTCGCAATTGATAAAATTTTGAGCTTATACTGTCTCATATATTTAATGAAAAAGCTAACTCTAGTTTGTTCTATTTTAATTTCTACGCAAGTATGCACTTTTGTTAAAGTGAGTCTTAAGGAGCAAAATTAAATGGGTAAAGTTCCTTCGAAACAATGTAAATAGTATTTTTAGACTTCACTGATTTCACTCTACTCTACTCCATTTCATCCATCACAGTTAATCGATATGAAACTGTCGATATAGTAAGCGGTTATCCATATGATATCTAAAAGTATTTGACGATGTATTATTAGCACAATCATTCCCGATCTACCAATAATAGATATGGTGGCCAATACAGTTAGTGTAAGAGAGACCAAGATGGCCACAACATTGAATCTCTATTATATATATTTGGTATTTGATTTCTCTCTACCAATAATTAGCAACTTAATAGCTATTGTTACAATAATTATTATGCTTATTCAATCATATTCATAAATGCTATCTTACTAAAACAATAATATTAGATTTGAAACTAATTACCTATAACATAATACAAAAACTTTATTCTTTTTCTGTTTGTGCCAATTTATTTCCTATCATTACATCTATAAAATCTATCACTATCAGTTTATCAAGAAACCATTGCTAGTGCCTAGTGGTAACAGTATACAAAAATTGGGATAAATATGCAACAAGGCTACTTGCTTTATTTAGTATTATATATCTATATAGGTCAGGCTACAATAAAATCTAAAGCCAAATGGAATGGTTATAATGTAAACTACCCACTCTAATTAATCCTATTACTAATAGGAGATAAGTGAAATATATAGATCTAATTATTTATTTTTATATTTAGAGCTATGGCCCTACACTCTGGATCATGTAATATATGCCCGAAAATTTAGACCTGCATTGGCCTTGCATGCCAAAAGTAGGCATGCACAGTTGGCATTCATCACTGCTAAGAAAATAAACCTGGCATGCACTTTATTGAATCACACAGAAGAGTTATTGTAAAGAAGAAAAAGGTGAAAAAAGTTTATTTTAAGCATAAATTTCACACTTTCTGGGTTTTAAGCTTGTAAAAAGGCATTTAAACAAAGTTTTGTGCATATCATTTTTCCACTATAAATAGTGTCGCCTAAAAAGCAGAAAATTAACCAAATTACAGGTCTGTTATGCAATGAAAAAAGGTCATTTATTGTTGCAACATTGGTGGAGTTTTAAGAATAGGTATACACTCAATATTTTTGGCATGCATTCATTTGTAACTATTGATTTTTGTTTAGGTATGCACCCAGCATGATCCAGACTATGGCTATGGCCATCTTGGTATATGGCCATCTTGTTCATGTGCCATAAATACAATATACTTATATACAAGTTATATTATACTGCTAGCTAATACTAGTGCTAGCAGTAGCAATATTAGTGCTAATGCTTAGTTTAGATTCTAAATTGGAAATAGGCCTATCTTGCATTATTACTACTTATTAAGTTCTAAACTTAGGTCCATGGTAATATAAAAGCCAATCCCTACCCCAAAGGCTAAGCCAAAGCAAGGCATTAAGAATATCATATATTAATACAATTATGAATTATGAAAATTTAAGTCTAGGCTACTAGCTATATACATATATCAGTGTTAATGATCATATTATTTATATAGTTTGGATCATATAATGCTTTTAAGCTAAAAGAAAATTTAGCTTTTCTTGTAAACATCATTATGACTTATTTTTCCCATTTATCTATTGTTGTTATACTAAAGAAATATTCAAATAGGCATATTCAAAGTTTATATCAACTCTAGGCTCAAGTCCTAAAAAGCACTATAATTAGCTTGCTAGGCTTCATTCCTTAGAACACTTAATTGTAAGCCTTGTAGCCTTGACTAGCCTTGTTAAACTAAGGCTAGGGCCTAATATAATTAATTTAATATATGATCTAGACTAGATATAAACTAGGCTTATGCCAACTAGCTAGGCCAAAAACTATTTAGAAGTAGGACATATTAAATCTTTTAAAATATTTAATATTTCAGTTTTTAGACAATTTTTTATAATATAAGATATAATTGAAATTTTGATATTTTAGTCTTTATTCATTTTGTAAGAGACCCTACTCCTGAATCAATGATGGTTATAGGGGGGAGGTGCAGAGGGTGCCCTCCCATAGAGTTAAATTTAAAAAAAAATTAGATGGAAAATACCCTAGTATACATATACATAATATACATATATATTTACCTTAATAATCTATGCCCCTATTCAAAATTTTCTATAATTTAACCTATCCCAAATCTTATATATTTGCCAGAATTTCAGTATTTCAGTTTAGATGTGAAAAAATAGTTGGCATGCCATAAAGTATCTAGCATATGGAATAATCTGCCAGAAAATTGTGCCATAGAGCCAGTATATAGCATAGCTATATAGTGTATAGGCCTAGCTTGTGGTGGATTTAGGAAGGGGGCAAGAGAGTGGCTGCCTTCTCTCTTGTGGCTAGCAATGATAGTGCCCCCTTTTCCTTTGCCCATAAAAAGCTCCTCACCACCCTTAGTTTGCTTAGTATAGTACCCTTCTAGTTTATTATGGGGCTATAATATTCTAATGTATATTATAGTGACCTTACTCAGTAAAAATATGCCTCCCATTTTTTATTTCCAAATCTGCCTCTATTATTAAACACTTTCTTAGTATAGACCTAGGACCTTTCAATAGAAAAGTATAATCATTATGACTATTGCATTCACAATATACTAAATCTTCAATATAATTATACTAAATTACTAAAAAGATATGAGAATGATTTTTTGTTTTTAAAAATCAAACTTAAATAAAGTAAGTTCTTAATTTATGATGCACAATTTATTGAACTGTTTTAAGTTTAAGAGTAAGAGAAAGCATAATGGAATTATTTAAATAGTAATTATAAACTAATGAAAACTATAAGACATATGCTAGATATTTTAGTATAAAATTTCCATTCTTTTTATCAATACTCAGTTAATATATCTAATAAAATCTCAATATTGCTTCTAGTCAGACTTGTAATATGTTGAAATTTATTGGTTTTAAGATTTTCTAGATCAAACTTCAAAAAATATTATCAATGCTATTTTAATGTTATGTCAAATTAGACTAACAATCTCACTTTTGTTTTTCATGATAAAATTGCATAAAATGATCATCATAAATGCTAATATTGTTTATATGATGTTTTCTTCAATTGTTGCATTGACCTCTGGTGAAACACTTCGTCTCACTATTGTAAGTTTAAATTTGCAAATTTAGTCTTTACACTTGTGCACTGTGAATCTTGTTGTATAATGTTCTGTTAATATTTCAGTTTCATATTTTGTTAGTGATTATTAGTTTGTTTTTTTTAAATATTTTATGAAATTATGAGTGTCCCATCTGTAGACAGCCACTATTATCTAGCTTTTGCTCAAATTCATGTCCACCAAAATTTACAAACCTAGTTTTGCTTCTCGTACACTAAAGTACCCAAGAAAAGATCCTAAAGGAAGATGTCATTCAATATTTTTTCTACCTGAAGATACCGCCTACCTCTACCTGAAGGTGTCCCTGAAGATATCCCCTACCTGAAGATATCCCCTACCTGAAGATATCCCCTACCTGAAGATATCCCCTACCTGAAGATATCCCCTTTCTAAAGATATCCCCTTTCTGAAGATGTCCCCTACCTGAAAATATCCCCTACCTGAAAATATCCCCTGCCTGAAGATATCCCCTACCTAAAGATGTCCCCTACCTGAAGATATCCCCTACCTGAAGATATCCCTACCTGAAGATGTCCCCTTCCTGAAGATGTCCCTTTCTGAAGATATCACTTACCTGGGGATGTCCCTAAAGACCTTCCGCTAAAAGCAAAGGCTGATGTGCACTCTGAAAACTCTGTCATTTTCAGTCCCCTATATATACCCACCCTCCTACTAAAATGCTGTAATGATTACTCGCATTTTAACTGATTTCAAATTGGCGCCCAAAATTTGCATTGGTCAGGCCGACAGAGAGCTTAACGGTACTTTAGTTGGCCTGTGTAACGCTGAGACAGCAAGGTTTGGCCCAACTGAAGATTTCTATTCTATTACTGTGAGTAGTGCTGTGGTATTTGAAATTTGCTTTCGTATTAAACACTTATTAGATGACGAGGCATCAGTGTGTATAAATACTGTCATAGTTACTCTCGCCGTTTACCCTAATTGACCAATGTTATTTTGTTGAAGGGCGTGGTGGTCAACGCTGCTCCAATTAACGGCTGCGAGCCGCTGCAGCCACCGCCTTATCCGCGCAACGATTCGCTGGTTTGGATCGCCCTTCTAGCCAGAGATTCAGGCGCCAGCGGCTGCTACTTTGATAGGAAAATTCTCAACGCACAGAAGGCCGGATTTGGAGCTGCTCTCATTTATAACTATGAGAACACTATAAACGCTATGCAGGCCTCTAGTCGTGAGTTGTTCTTATTCCATTTAATTTAGTTTTATTCGTTGCTATAGAAACTAATATTAATGATGCTTGTGTTGCTAAGCAATTCGAGTCGAGGCTGTGGGTAAGGAATTATTATTTAGTATTGGTGCGTTCGTTGCTATGGTAAATAGCATCGTAGCTGTTAGTTGCTAGGGCGACTATTTCCAGTGATTTGGTTTCTAGGGGACTGCTGTCAGTGCTTTGGTTGCTAGAGCGAATATTGCCTGTTTTTTGGTTGCTAGGGAGAATGTTGTCGGTTGGTTGCTAGGGCGAATGTTGTCGGTTGGTGCTAGGGAAAGTGTTGTCGGTTGGTTGCTAGGGAGAATGTTGTCGGTTGGTTGCTAGGGCGAGTGTTGTCGGTTGGTTGCTAGGGCGAATGTTGTCGGTTGGTTGCTAGGGCGAATGTTGTCGGTTGGTTGCTAGGGAGAATGTTGTCGTTTGGTTGTTATAGAGAGTGTTGTCGGTTGGTTGCTAGGGCGAATGTTGTTGGTTGGTTGCTAGGGAGAATTGCCAGTGTTTTTGTAGCTCGTAGTGTCAGTGGTTTAGTTGCTAGGGTAAATAGTGTCATTGGTTTGGTTGTTAGGGGGAAATGTATCGATGCTGTGGTTCCTAAGGAGAAAGAGTGCCAGTGCATTGGTCGCTAATGAGACTGGTATCTCTGTTTGTGTTGCCATGTGAAGCAGAGCCTCTTGATACGTCTTATTGAATTGCCGAAAAATATTCCAGTTGGCAGCAAAGTGCTCATCCCTGCTGCCATGGTAACGCGCTCCTGTGGCACGCTTCTGCAAGAGAAGTTTGTCTACAGTCCAGAGCGGGATTCCCGGTTCAATGTGGCATTTCGCGAGTACTTCAGCTTCGATTTCAACGTCTACGTGATCTCCTTTGTGGCTATTATCTGCACCAGCTTCATTCTGTTCGCTCTGCTCTGGGTGAGTCTATTATCTGCACCAGCTTCATTCTGTTCGCTCTGCTCTGGGTGAGTCTATTATCTGCACCAGCTTCATTCTGTTCGCTCTGCTCTGGGTGAGTCTATTATCTGCACCAGCTTCATTCTGTTCGCTCTGCTCTGGGTGAGTCTATTATCTGCACCAGCTTCATTCTGTTCGCTCTGCTCTGGGTGAGTCTATTATCTGCACCGGCTTCATTCTGTTCGCTCTGCTCTGGGTGAGTCTACATGCAAAAATGGCACATTAACAAGAAAAAAATGCAAATTGACAAGCAAAAATGGCACATCAACAAGAAAAAATGCAAATTGACAAGCAAAAATAGCACATCAACAAGAAAAAAATGCAAATTGACAAGCAAAAATGGTTTGAGAGCTTGAGAATTTCGCCTACAAACTTGCAGACTGGCTGGCTTATTCATTATACAACAATATCTACAAGCAAAAAATGGCACATCTGCAAACAAAAGTGGCACATCTACATACATGCGCAAAGTCGGCCGAGTCGGCCGATTCGGCCGACCGATTTGGCGGCCAACCAAAGAAGTCGCAAAAATGCCCACCCGAAAAAAACACCCCAAGTAGTAGTACTAAGTAGCTGACGAGGCATTTTGGCTTAACAAGACAGTCATAGTTACTCTTGCCGTTTACCCAAAGTTGCGTTAATTTTGCTCTAGGGTTTTTTACATGTAAGTCACATTTTTGGCCAAAAACTAAGTCGCACGGCCGACCGAATTTTGGAGGATGCGCATGTATGCACATCTACAAGCAAAAATGGCACATCTGCACATCTACAAGCAAAAATGGCATATCAGAACCCAAAACTGGCAAATTCACAATCAAAATTGACCCACCTTCTGAATTGCTGAATTCCGCTAGGCATTCCGCTGGATTCGCGACCGGCGCATCAGACAGCGAAGCCGTCTGTCTCGGTCCAGTTTGAAAAAGCTTAAAGTGAAAAAGTTTGATAAGGGTGAGCAGTTTTATTTTTAATATTGGTTCAACAGCTTCATTACTGTTCTCTGTTGTCTGTAGTTCATTATAATCATTGGCCGAATTCCTATTATAACAACACATTGGCTGGCAGGCACTGATCCCTACGAGTGCTGCGCAATCTGTCTGGAAGACTTTGAGCCTGGCGACAAGCTCAGAATTCTGCCGTGCAACCATGGTGAGTAACTCGTTTGGATTGAGACATTTGGGACAGTGGGATCTGCGACTTCAGGAGGTTCAAGATATGAGAGTTAGGGTGAGATATGAGAGTTAGGGAGAGATATGAGATATAGAGTGAGATATGAGACTTCGAGAGAGATATGAGACTTCGAATGAGATATGAGACTTCGAGTGAGATATGAGACTTCGAGTGAGAAATGAGACTTCGAGTGAGATATGAGATTAAAGGTGATATATGAGTCTAAGGGTGAGAATATGAGACCTAAAAATGGATGATTCGACTTTTTCTCGAGAATCAAGCGCGCGTTAGCCACTATGGCCACCCGCCCGGACACCCGCAGCCTACCACATGAAGTGCATCGATCCCTGGCTACTGAAGAATCGCAGCTGCTGCCCAGTCTGCAAGCGTCGCGTTTTCCCGCGTCAACCCGGCGAAGCCGCCGAAGAAGGCGACTCCGACGTCGAGTCCGGCGCCGGCGCCAATTCCAATGGCGCCGAGTCGATCGGCGGGACGTCGGGCGCGGGCGCCGTTGGAGCCGCAGCCCCTGTTGCCGCCGTCGCTGGCGCGGAGACCGGAAACGCCGGAAACGCCGGAAGCAGCGGTGGGCGAGCGGACGGCGAGCGAACGCCACTGCTGTCGTCGTCCAACTCTTCGAGCGTCGCTAGCGGAGGCAGCTTCGGCGCGGTCGGCTCAAGCGGCGCCCGGGCAGCTTTCGACAATCCGGGTAGGCTGTTAGACTATTGGGTCATTGTCTCCGGTTTTGGGTCATTGTACTCGGTTTTGGGTCATTGTCCCCGGTTTTGGGTCATTTTCCCAGTTTTTGGGTCATTGTACTCGGTTTTGGGTCATTGTCCCCGGTTTTGGGTCATTGCCCTCGGTTTAGGGTCATTGTCCCCGGTTTTGGGTCATTGTCCTCGGTTTTGGGTTATTGTCCTCGGTTTTGGGTCATTGGGCCAGCCTCCTAGAATGTCAGTTACTGGGCCAGCCTCCCAGAGTGTCAGTTGCTGGGCCAGCCTCCCAGAGGGTCGGTTGCTGGGCCAGCCTCCCAGAGTGTCAGTTGCTGGGCCAGCCTCTCAGAGTGTCAGTTGCTGGGCCAGCCTCCCAGAGTGTCAGTTGCTGGGCCAGCCTCCCAGAGTGTCAGTTGCTGGGCCAGCCTCCCAGAGTGTCAGTTGCTGGGCCAGCCTCCCAGAGTGTCAGTTGCTGGGCCAGCCTCCCAGAGTGTCAGTTGCTGGGCCAGCCTCTCAGAGTGTCAGTTGCTGGGCCAGCCTCCCAGAGTGTCAGTTGCTGGGCCAGCCTCCCAGAGTGTCAGTTGCTGGGCCAGCCTCTCAGGCCGTTGCCTTCATGATTTCACAATTATTAAATCTCACTGATCAGCTCTACACCTGCAAGACGAACTGGCATCGGCTCTGGCTGACACCGCATCCGCGATTCCTGATGATGTGACCCGCTCTGAGCAGCAACAGCATAGCAACGGCGGTTCCAGTTTGAGCAGCTGCAGCAGCAGCAGCACCGTTTCAGTCACTTCTCTGACCACCAGCGCTGATGGTCAGGTTGAAGAAGACGGCCATCATCAACAATCTGTCGAAGTGCTGGCCGAGGTGTGCGTTCATCAACCTGACGAAGCCGGCTCCAAGAATGAGAACCCGCGAGTGTGATCGGCTCCTCTGATATATAATAAATAAGAGATGCTATGACTAACTTTCATGCGCACCGTATACTACTGCGGCTAATGTTTCATATTTTCTATTGTTGTTGCTGTAATTAAGCAGAGTTTGCGTAGATTTTATGTAATAGTATGAGTAATACGAGTTAGTCGAATCTATTTTTGTTATTGATTTTTTTTTCAGAAGCAAACAGAATTGTCTTGCTGTTTATTTATAACTCAATAAATCTTTGTAGGACTCTAAGATCTAATGATCCTAAAGTCTTGATAACTGCTAATCCTATGATTAAATAATCCTATGATCCAAAAATCCCATAATCCAAAAATCCCATGATCAAATAATCTCATGATCAAATAATCCTATGATAAAAAATCCCATGATTCGAAAATCCCATGATAAAATATCCCATGATCAAATAATCCCATGATCCAAAAGTCCCACGATAAAAAATCCCATGATCAAATAATCCCATTAACAAAAAGTCTCATAATCATATAATCCCATGGTAAAAAATCCCATGATCAAATAATCACATGATTCAAAAATCCCATGTTCACAATGACCCAGGATCCCGTTATCCTAAGATTAAGATGCCTTTTAATCCCATGACCGAATGATCATGTATGATTCAAAGATTCGACGAAAGGATTTTATTGCATGTGTATAATGCCTTCTCTGATCTCAAGACGAAGACAGTGTGGCAACCGATTACAATTTGTTTTTTTTTCTTTAACCCTACTCACAGTAGTATCAACAAGTTTTTGTTGAATTTCTCGCCACTTAAATTAACTTACATACCATCAGTCAGTGTACACAATTTGTTTATGTTTTTATTACTGCGCTTTCTAAGAAAAACTATTTTAACTCGTAATTAATTCATCAAAACATTCTCTCTTTTATTGTTTTGTGCGTGCGTTTAAATTTGTTTAATTTTTTTTTTTGTTTATACATCTGCTCCAATTAATTGTCTATAAATTTGTCTTTATTTTTGCTTGATCCGCGAGTGTGCTGTTTGAATTGCAATATGTGTAAAAATAATTAGTGCGTCATTGCGTCATTCAATATCAATCTACAAGTAGAGCCATTACTAGAGTTGTAATATTCTCTATTACAAAAATGATTTCATTTCGTTGTGTCTTAATATTTTCTTGTATTTTTTACATTTTATTTTGCGTTTTTGGTAAGAAGCTTTAAAAATTTTATTACATACAGTATCTTAAATAGCCAGTTGATTTCAAGTTAGTGGCACAATGATTTTTAAGTTGTCAAGAGAATTTTATGGCTCACGCCATCTTGATGCAATTCTAATAAAGCAATTATTACTCATATTTCCTAATAAAAAACTGTATTTTATCGAGTTTTGTATTGTGCAGAAGAGCTAGTTAGCTTACATTTCGGCTGCAAAGTCTCCCACTGTGCCCCATACGCACCATTTCGCTTTAGTTTGGGAGTTTTTCAATTTGTAAAATAACTCAATTATTTTTTGTTAACTGAGTGCTCGCTTCAACAATTTTATAAGCAAATAAAAGGAAATATTGATTGATTGATTGATTACCTTACTCGGAAAGAATATTCAGATTTTATAAAATTTGTTTATTTAAAAAACAACGCTCGATTTGTTATATTTTTGTCTTGCATTTTTTGCTTGATTGTGATTGACCATTAACTGTCATAAAAATTGCTGACGATTTTTTCCTATAAGTATTGTTCACAGATTTCGAGAGGTCTTCTAAACTTTTCTAAGAATCGCACACAGTATGCTATCAGTTTCCCGCAATATTGTAACAATCGCACACAATATCCTAAGAATCGCCCATAATATCCTGAGAATCGCCCAAAATATCCTAATAATCGTATAAGATATCCTGAGAATCGCACACAATATCCTGAGAATCGCCCAAAATATCCTAATAATCGTATAAGATATCCTAAGAATAGCACACAATATCCTGAGAATCGCACACAATATCCTAAGAATCGCACACAATATCCTAAGAATCGCACACAATATCCTAAGAATCGCACACAATATCCTAAGAATCGCACACAATATCCTAAGAATCGGACACAATATCCTAAGAATCGGACACAATATCCTAAGAATCGGACACAATATCCTAAGAATCGGACACAATATCCTAAGAATCGGACACAATATCCTAAGAATCGGACACAATATCCTAAGAATCGCACACAATATCATAAGAATCGCACACAATATCCTAAGAATCGGACACAATATCCTAAGAATCGGACACAATATCCTAAGAATCGGACACAATATCCTAAGAATCGCACACAATATCCTAAGAATCGGACACAATATCCTAAGAATCGCACACAATATCCTAAGAATCGTATAAGATATCCTGAGAATCGCACACAATATCCTGAGAATCGCCCAAAATATCCTAATAATCGTATAAGATATCCTAAGAATAGCACACAATATCCTGAGAATCGCACAAAATATCCTAAAAATCGCACACAATATCCTAAGAATCGCACACAATATCCTAAGAATCGCACACAATATCCTAAGAATCGACACAATATCCTAAGAATCGCACACAATATCCTAAGAATCGGACACAATATCCTAAGAATCGGACACAATATCCTAAGAATCGCATACAATATCCTAAGAATCGCACACAATATCCTAAGAATCGGACACAATATCCTAAGAATCGGACACAATATCCTAAGAATCGGACACAATATCCTAAGAATCGGACACAATATCCTAAGAATCGCACACAATATCCTAAGAATCGCATACAATATGCTGAGAATCGCACACAATATCCTAAGAATCGTCCACAATATGCTGAGAGTTGCACACAATATCCTAAGAATCGCCCACAATATCATAAGAATCGGACACAATATCCTAAGAATCGGACACAATATCCTAAAAATCGGACACAATATCCTAAAAATCGCACACAATATCCTAAGAATCGCACACAATATCCTAAGAATCGCACATAATATCATATGAATCGCACACAATATCCTAAGAATCGGACACAATATCCTAAGAATCGGACACAATATCCTAAGAATCGGACACAATATCCTAAGAATCGCACACAATATCCTAAGAATCGCATACAATATGCTGAGAATCGCACACAATATCCTAAGAATCGTCCACAATATGCTGAGAGTTGCACACAATATCCTAAGAATCGGACACAATATCCTAAGAATCGGACACAATATCCTAAGAATCGGACACAATATCCTAAAAATCGGACACAATATCCTAAAAATCGCACACAATATCCTAAGAATCGCACACAATATCCTAAGAATCGCACACAATATCATATGAATCGCACACAATATCCTAAGAATCGCACACAATATCCTAAGAATCGGACACAATATCCTAAGAATCGGACACAATATCCTAAGAATCGCACACAATATCCTAAGAATCGCATACAATATGCTGAGAATCGCACACAATATCCTAAGAATCGTCCACAATATGCTGAGAGTTGCACACAATATCCTAAGAATCGGACACAATATCCTAAGAATCGCACACAATATCCTAAGAATCGTATAAGATATCCTGAGAATCGCACACAATATCCTGAGAATCGCCCAAAATATCCTAATAATCGTATAAGATATCCTAAGAATAGCACACAATATCCTAAGAATCGCACAAAATATCCTAAAAATCGCACACAATATCCTAAGAATCGCACACAATATCCTAAGAATCGCACACAATATCCTAAGAATCGGACACAATATCCTAAGAATCGCACACAATATCCTAAGAATCGGACACAATATCCTAAGAATCGGACACAATATCCTAAGAATCGCATACAATATCCTAAGAATCGCACACAATATCCTAAGAATCGGACACAATATCCTAAGAATCGGACACAATATCCTAAGAATCGAACACAATATCCTAAGAATCGGACACAATATCCTAAGAATCGCACACAATATCCTAAGAATCGCATACAATATGCTGAGAATCGCACACAATATCCTAAGAATCGTCCACAATATGCTGAGAGTTGCACACAATATCCTAAGAATCGCCCACAATATCATAAGAATCGGACACAATATCCTAAGAATCGGACACAATATCCTAAAAATCGCACACAATATCCTAAGAATCGCACACAATATCCTAAGAATCGCACATAATATCATATGAATCGCACACAATATCCTAAGAATCGGACACAATATCCTAAGAATCGGACACAATATCCTAAGAATCGGACACAATATCCTAAGAATCGCACACAATATCCTAAGAATCGCATACAATATGCTGAGAATCGCACACAATATCCTAAGAATCGTCCACAATATGCTGAGAGTTGCACACAATATCCTAAGAATCGCCCACAATATCATAAGAATCGCACACAATATCCTAAGAATCGCACACAATATCCTAAGAATCGCACACAATATCCTAAGAATCGCACACAATATCCTAAGAATCGGACACAATATCCTAAGAATCGGACACAATATCCTAAGAATCGGACACAATATCCTAAGAATCGGACACAATATCCTAAGAATCGGACACAATATCCTAAGAATCGGACACAATATCCTAAGAATCGCACACAATATCATAAGAATCGCACACAATATCCTAAGAATCGCACACAATATCCTAAGAATCGGACACAATATCCTAAGAATCGCACACAATATCATAAGAATCGCACACAATATCCTAAGAATCGCACACAATATCATAAGAATCGCACACAATATCCTAAGAATCGGACACAATATCCTAAGAATCAGACACAATATCCTAAGAATCGCACACAATATCATAAGAATCGCACACAATATCCTAAGAATCGCACACAATATCATAAGAATCGCACACAATATCCTAAGAATCGCATACAATATCCTAAGAATCGGACACAATATCCTAAAAATCGGACACAATATCCTAAAAATCGGACACAATATCCTAAGAATCGCACACAATATCCTAAGAATCGCATACAATATCCTAAGAATCGTCCACAATATGCTGAGAGTTGCACACAATATCCTAAGAATCGCCCACAATATCATAAGAATCGGACACAATATGCTGAGAGTTGCACACAATATCCTAAGAATCGCCCACAATATCATAAGAATCGGACACAATATGCTGAGAGTTGCACACAATATCCTAAGAATCGCACACAATATCCTAAGAATCGGACACAATATCCTAAGAATTGGACACAATATCCTAAGAATCGCATACAATATCCTAAGAATCGTCCACAATATGCTGAGAGTTGCACACAATATCCTAAGAATCGCCCACAATATCATAAGAATCGGACACAATATGCTGAGAGTTGCACACAATATCCTAAGAATCGCCCACAATATCATAAGAATCGGACACAATATCCTAAGAATCGGACACAATATCCTAAGAATCGCACACAATATCCTAAGAATCGCACATAATATCATATGAATCGCACACAATATCCTAAGGATCACATACAATCTTCTTTAAAAGAATCTCATAATTTCTTGTCTTAGCTAAAGTTTTACTGGTTAGGTAATACTTTCCAGACTCGTATATATAAACCTTAGTAGCTTAATTTGCTACTCTATAGCAGCTGGGTGAGCTGGAGACAATCTTTACTCATGGTAGGCTGCCTTACAAGATGACTAACCACGGAGAACTCCGATTAACTTGCGGGTGCTTGCAACGAATGCTGTGACCAGTGGAGTTACACAAGATCGCCTACATAAAAAGAGTATCATCTTGCATTTTTAATCACGGCCGTGGCTGGAATATCGCAACCCTAATATAGGCTTTGGTGAGGATCGGGCCAAATCATAATTTGAAGATAGCCGGAAGTGGCCGCCGAGTTGCTGCTGTTTCTGACTCTGCGGGGGTTGGTGGACAGCTAGAGAAGAGGTGGGTTCGTTTCCGCAGTCTCTCTTCTAGTTGAAGTCAGAGGGAAAGAAAGCCTCGCTCACTTGTTATGAAGAAGATTCTGTCTCTCTCTCCGTTCGCGAAATTGGCTTCGACTCGGCTTAATCCCGCGCCTCACCTCGGATAATACAGCCCGAGCGAAGGGATCGGCCCGTGAGCGATCCTCTCTCCGCTCTCCTCTCCTGAAATGGATTTTTTTATTTTTATTGAAGACGGCCTCTCCAGCTTAATTGGGTAGGTCAGCAGAGAGAAGGAGAGAGCGCGCGCCCCTGCGCTAAGGACGGTTATCAATTACCGTCCTATATGCTGCATGCCTTTCTAAGGACTTCGGCTCAGAGACTTGAGTCCTTATCCTTGCCAATATCTCTAGGCTCAGTGTGAAGAATGCCGGCCAAACCCCTTCATCCTCCCCTGATTTTCTCTCCGTGTGCGTCTGGGTGTCTGGCCAGTCATAGAGAGAAGCTTTCAAGTTTGCCTGCAGAATGATATATTATGATGGAGAACTGATGTTTTGCATCTTTGAAGCAGAGCCTGTCGTACGTTCAGTACTTATCTGTTGGCCTCTGTCCCTCATGGCCGGATCAATTAATAAACCTGCGTCTTGGCCGTCCTCCAGAAGCTTCTCTTAGTCTTAAGTGGGCTAGTTCCAGCTGCTGCAGCCTGCCAGAAAGCATACACACACACACACACACACACACACACACACACACACACACGCCACTCTAGTAGCCCTATACTCATTTCTCTTTCCCTACTCCTTGAGTCCCCCCTTCGTCCGCCGCTATAGCTGGATGCTGATTGTCGGTCGAACTGTCATCTGTCTGTCCGTCTGTCTGTCTTTCTCTCTCTCCTTCCGTTTCTTGCAACTCGTCTGTGTCGCCGTGAGCGAGCGGACTGGCTAGCTACGAGTATATTTATAGAAATAGTTCGACTCTCATCTTTCGCTTTTCTCTTCGGTAGTGTTTTTTATTTATATAATTCAGCGGTTTTTCTATTAACTTCTGCACGCTCTATCGCATTATTGCGTAGCGGAGAGCGGCGCCGCTTGGACAAGCTGGTTTTAAAGCGCGGCTGTTGGGGTTGCTGGCTTTTGTTGGGGGGTTGGCTTTTGGAGCCTCGCGCTCAGACAGTTCAATGTACGTCTAGGACCAATGTACATTTAAACTAAGTCGTCTAATGCAGGTTTCCCTCTGCTTGTTGGCTCGGTGTTGAGGTTGGTTGGAGCGCCAATGTACGTTGACGCGGACTGACCAGATAAACTATCATACGAGCGTAGAACTTATCGCATAAGAACTTGAATAACTGCGAGTGAAGCTAATTGTATTTTACTCGCCAGCAAGGGGCCCACCGCCCAAGGAGGGTGGTCACGACTGGCATGCCATTGGCTGATACTGCGTGTGTAATTCTCTCCCTTCGACTGCAGATTGAGTGCAGTCTGTGCCAGGGAGTAGTAGTCGCAGACAGCTGAGAGCAGAGGGGGGCAGAGCTCTCTAGACCTCGACCTCGCAGTTGGCCAGCCAGTCTCACGCAGAGTTTTCTTTCTTTTCTCTCTTCCGAGCTGGCGCGTGTGCCGCCCCTCCCTCTATCTACTCTTCCTCTTTCTCCTGCCTCTCCTTGGCCCTCTTTCTCTGCCTCTGGCGTCAATTTTTTTTGCTTTTGCTTGGCACTGGCGTGTTGCCTTTTTTTCTAAACAGGCGCGAGCGCTCACGCACCCCAAAAAGAGAGACACAATAATTCTGGGTGACGAACGAAGAAAACGAGTCGAGGTATAGGTGTCTCCAAAGTCGAAAAAAGTAATTAAGTCACGAAGAAAACGGACTCGGACTAGTAACGGCGAAAGTAGGATTATAACGCGATCCGGAGTCTCCCCTAAATTCTAGAGCCAGACAGGCGAGGTCTTGCTAATACTTGTTCATCCATGGAAGACGATCAGCCATGCGAGGAGGAGCTGAAGCTCGTCGCCGAGATTAAAGAGATGAAGGCTCGAATTCGCACCGCTCGCAAGGAGGCCGCCGATGCCGATTACGTGACGGAGACTGAGAACTTGCCGCCGCTGGGTCGGCTTAAGTTCAAAGTGCGCAAAGAACTTCACGGCCATTTGGCTAAGCTGACCGACCTTCACTGGGGCAAGAACTCCGACACCTTGGTCACTGCTGGCCAGGATGGTAAACTGTTTGTCTGGGACGTTTACAAGTGCATGAAGCAGAACGCTGTGTTCCTGAACACCGCCTGGGTCATGGCGGTCAGCTTCAGTCCGGACAACACCCGGGTAGCCAGCGGCGGCCTCGACAACATCCTGTCAATCCACAACCTGGAGGAGCCCGAAGGTGGCACGCCGATTGAGCTGTCTGGCCACGATGGCTACATCGCGTCTATTCGATTCACGGACGCCTCACACTGCGTCACGTCATCCGGTGACAAGTCCTGCGCGTTGTGGGACCTGCAGGTGACTATTCGCTAAATAACCAGTTCCAGTAGTACTTTAAAGAGCCATAAAAGCTGGGTATTACATATATATAGCATTGCATTAAAATACTTGAAAGTCGCCAATTTGCTAGCAAATTCTCATCACTTTGATGCCTCTTGTTCATTTGACTGGGAAACTTTCTTTTGACTACTGTATAATCTAACTATGATTAACTCGCCTGCATGGCAGGCTTCGAATCTGAACCCAATTGTTGGCTATGCGCTGAGCCAAATTAGGCTGGCTTCCAAATTGATTTGATTTTCTACAGAGTAGAGAGATCTTCTGTATTTTTGATCGATAGAAACTTAATTTTGGACTGAAGTTGAGTTGAGAATTTAAAATCAGTAAGACTCTCTATCGAGAGGGGCTTTCATCCAAAATCTGACCTTATAGTTAGTGACTCGCCGTTTAGCTTGTGACTTATCTGCGTTTGAAAACTGATTGTCAGAGGCTACAAATTCTGGTTACATTGCCGCATAGATGGCGCCACTGTACATGAACGGCTACTGTAACTAACAGACAAATATTTGCTCCGCCGTTATCTGCAAAGCATCTGCTGCAGTATTTTTGCAAAGCACTTGGCCACTCATCCTCATTAACAGGCGGGAAAGATTGTTCACCAATTCCTTGGCCACGAGAACGACGTGAACGCGCTGGCTTTAGCCAGCCACTCGCAGCATTTTGCCAGCGCCTCGAGCGACAAGACAGCCAAACTGTGGGACCTACGGGAGCAGCACTGCCGCGCCACCTACTGGGGCCACGAGCTCGACGTCAATGGCGTTGATTATTTCCCCCAGTGCGACTACGCGTTCGCCACTTCGTCGGACGATGGCAGCTGCCGCATGTGGGACATTCGAGCCGATCAGATGCTAGCCAACCTTGGCGACGACTTCATCCAGTGCGGCAGCACGTGCGTCGCTGTCTCGCGCAGCGGTCGCCTAGTGATGGCTGGCTACGACGACTACAACTGTCACGTGTGGGACCTGCTGCTGGAGGAGCGAATCGGCATCATGCTCGGCCACGACAACCGCATCTCCTGCATCGGCGTCAGTCCCAATGGGATCGCGGTTGCCACAGGCGCCTGGGACAACAACAGCTTTATCTGGACGGCCAAGTAGTTCTCTGACCATTGCGCGTTTGGCCTACTTCATTTTAATTTCCGTGTTTCACTTTCTTAATCATATTTTGGTGTGGGGCAGCCTACTACGAGCTATTTGTATTAAAGCAGTTCACCCGACCCCGCTAAGCTTGTCAATCAAAAGCTCAGAAGCTCGGACCATAAGCTCGAATCGTTGTAACTCCGATCTCGGCGTATACTTTAAGCCGAAAACAGAAACCTGATGCATGCGGTTTAGGCGTACGAGTACTAATAAGTCACCAACCAGAATCCTTCAATTTCAAAAAAGTGTAATATGCTGGCTAAAAGCAGTCATACACAACTCATCTCTTTCCATTTCACTGTGTCTTGTTGCTCATAAATCTTCTCAACCGATTGTTAAATCCATGTAATTTCCTAATGCAAATTATTGCACGTTTTTTCTATAAGAATATTGAGGTTCTTGAATGTTTCGATGTTGTTTTGTTATTTTCGTACATGTACGCCAGTAAAAATGTTCTGTGTAGTCAAATGACTCGCTAAACGACACTTTTATCGAAGTATAGCGTCCATCATTGCAGTTTTAGTCCCCCAAAAAACTATGAATTTTCCCTAACTGTTTACCATTCCGTCTCTAGAACAATTTTCAATACGAAACGTTTTTTTTTTCTCGTGGATCGAGTACCTTTATCTTCGGATTGGAGTGTATCGACCTTGAACTCGTAATAGCTATAGTATTTATTTACTGTCATGAAGTTTTTTCTGACTTTGTTGCGTCTCGACATTCGATATTTTTATGCTCGTTCGCGGAAGTCAGTTGGCTAATATATTTGTTTTTTCTGCTTTAACGGCCTAACACTCCAGTGTGCATATTTCTACTGTAATATCGATGTTTGCTCGAGTTATCGCACAAGAATTATCGTTCTGCACAAGCAGTTTATGAACAGTCAGTTAGCTATAGTTGAATTCCGGGGTATGGGAGATGTGAAGTTTGATGATTTATAGGCATCCATGATAGTTCCATCGCGTACCATCGTCCCTATCGTACACACTGGACCAAGCCAAAGAGCGCTATAAGAGTAGCAAAACTGCAGTCGCCTTCGCTATTTACACAACCATTTTTTTAACTGCCGACTCCTGTGAAATTGATCGAACAGGGTAACACTTTTTAAGCCATTTGCACTGCTTTTTTAGAACTCATTATTTCAGCCATGATATCGTTAACAGATTAAATATACATGGGAATGAGAACAAGCTCATTGTTGTCGGAGACAAGCTTTCGACTACTTACTTACTTACTTACTTACTTACTTACTTACTTACTTACTTACTTACTTACTTACTTACTTACTTACTTACTTACTTACTTACTTACTTACTTACTTACTTACTTACTTACTTACTTACTTACTTACTTACTTACTTACTTACTTACTTACTTACTTACTTACTTACTTACTTACTTACTTACTTACTTACTTACTTACTTACTTACCTGGCTAAAAAAGTAAGTATTTTTGTTCTCACATGCTAGCAATGAACAATTTAACACTTTGCACACAAAAATGACCCAAAGAAAAATATTAACTATCTTTGAAAGCGCTCTACAAGACGGATCGCATCAACTATACCTAAAACGAGCCCTTCCAGTCTTCAGTCTTCATCGCGCCCCCTGCTGCTGCCATCGCTCTCGAGTTTCTACCTTTTCCGCTACAGTAGGCAGCTGTCTATATTATACATTTCGTACCCAGTCAATCAACCGTAAGTGACATTCGCAAGCTGGGTATGCTGTGCGGAATTAATGCTTAAAAAACCCAATAACAGAAAAATGCTATGGAAACTTAGATAAGCATCACCTGGCCACATTCCTACTGCAACCTACTGCCGCGCCTATACACATGAATCCGCATATCCGACCAAAGAACATTGTTACAGGATCAATCAGAACCTCTTATAGCAGAAATGTAAGCCTATTAATGGACAAGCAAATATTCGTTAAAAACCGATCTAACAGGAGGGACAGGTCATTAACTAACCTTTTCGGATGGTCCTGCTTGTAACACCAATGTTATCCTTTCATTAGCAGAGCGCAGCCCGCGGTTCTGAAACTAACATTCGAACAGTATAAAAAGGATTTATAAATTTTCTGCTCCCGGGGCAGATTTCCGATTTAATGTTGTTTGCTAAATCCTACAACTATATTGGCTGACAGCCATGACAAAGAAGCGACCGCAGAACGCGACTCGGGAGCGAGACCGACTTCGAACTCTGCAGCTGGCTTTCAAAGCGTTGCAGGCCGCACTTCCCAGCGTTCCGGGCGGTACGAAACTGTCTAAGCTGGACATCCTGCTGCTGGCCCGGACCTACATCTGCCACCTGTTGTACGTGCTCGGTCGCATCGGGCGGGAGCAGTACATGCGGAGCCAGCTATGCCACAGTAGCAAGGTGAGAAATGAGAGCGAACTATATACCGTTTTGCGATCTAGCTTGCCTAAGGATAATGTTTATTAATAATCAATGCAGGAGTGGATGAGCTGAAGTAACAGTGAGCAATGAACACAGCATATGTACGCACAGAGCCCACATTAGCGACTGAAGTGAAGAGAGAGGTCAGATGGTTGTCATTCAGTCAAAGATGTCAACCAGCTCTAGACACCTCTGGATGTACGCTTGAGTATAGTTCACCTACTAAATGCACTTCTGCTGGGTGATGTCATTCATCGAGCTAGGCCCCTACCGAATAGTCCGATGAGATTCAAAATTCGAATCAAGGTCCACACTGGGCCATTCTTGCTCCTTCTATGTCATGTCTGTCTAAGTCTGTCTAAGTCTGTCTTTAGTGCTTGAGTGCTTGGTTTGCTATCTATGAGCAAACTAGGTCCCAGTTTTGGCAAAAATTGAATGCACTTTTCGGAGATTAGTCGTAGGTAGTAAAGAAGTGAAGAAGATAGTAGGAGCAGCCGACGGAAATAACGACATCAAACGTCGAAAACTTTACCTGTCTCTTTAGGTATAGTACTACCTGAGGCAGGTAGCCTATAGTACAACCTACCTGAACTTGCTTCTGTATACTTTCTCATGCTTTCCTGCCCTGCCCAGAGTTACGAGCGTAGTTCTTCGTCTCGTTAGATTTGATTGCATGCATTTCACTTGTACACTGAAACAGTGAGATGCATTCGCTAATGCACAGTTATTGTACCCTATTTAGGTGTTAATGGATATGAATGAATGATGGCTATCCAAAAATGAAGTTTTTCGATTATAAAAACACTGGCATACATAAAAAATTCCCCAAACCTTTGCAACAGCAAACTAAAAAGGTTATACTCGGTTTTCTTAGAAAGGAACTGGAGGTTCGTAAGGAACTTATCTAAGGCAGGCTCTGTTCCAACGAGGTAAAACACTGGCCTCAAATATTCTCCTTAATCATCATCATCATTGGGAAAACGTTCTAAGTCCACTGGAACCAAATCAGGTAAATAGCGCGGTTGAGCAAGAACTTCCCCATTCCAGGATTTCAGGAGTTCGTCTTCCTCTTTTCTGGCACAGTCCACAGGCGCGCTATTATCGCGAAAGGATTGTCCCTCTCTCCAGCAAACCCCTCATTTTATCTCCTACATTTTGGACAGGCCGTGTAGCATTTATCGAATAGGCGAATCCAATTGACACTCAAAACACGCGTATAGAAGTCTTGGACTCATTTTAGTCTTATTTGATGTCCTTATAGTGTCAGAGTGCTAATTAACCTGTATCCAAACTCAAATTTTAGAAGTGGCCCCTGAGAGAGCGTCTTTATCTCCTGGCTAGCAAGGGTACAGCTGACGAAGTTCCAGGACAGAGTTCTCGGACGAGTTCCAGTCAAAATGACAGCTGATTAAAACAAATGATGATATTATATAAGCTATAATTAAAGTTGTCAAGAATTTTTTCTGAGTGAAAATTCTATTATTGTTATACACTTACAAATTATTCGTACATTTCTGTTGATAGTAGTATATGAGCTGCAAAATTCTTTGCGTGTGCTCCTAAAGTTGTGTTCTTATTCAGAAAACAAATGAATCGTTAAAATTAAACAACTGACCCAAATTTCATGCAGCAACATCAATTTGTTGTCAAAATTCGTATTTGCGACTTTATTCTTTCTTTCTATTCCGAGTAGGTCATGCAGTAATTTGTCAGTTTTTGTTTCGACTAAATTAGTCCATGATCACCCTTTGTAGCACTACTATTCGAAAAAAACATACTTTTCAGCTGAGTAGTGCCATTTGAAGTTGCAGTAAAAGTGACTCCAGCATTGAAGAGTTCTTTACTGGCTCTGTGTGTTCTGATACGTTCTTATCCGGTTTTATGTCTATGGTAGAAATACAACCCATCATGATCTTGGAAAGACAATCTTAGGGATTTAACTTGTTCATACCTCACTCTGAACGACGGATCCTCCGGGTGGCGCCGGGGACCGTGAGGTTCAACTGCATCGAGCCCCAGCCGTACCACAGGGCATGCTTCGGGTCGGGACGCTGAACTGCCGCACTCTCAAGGCTGCTTGGCGTAGAGGGGTGCTAGCGAAGCTGGCGTACGACCTGAGCTGCGACATCATCTCGCTGCAGGAGGTGTCTATCAAGGCCGACCCGGGACTTCATTGTGAGGACTTGGGCGCCGGGTGGACCCTCTACTATACTTCTGCGGACCAGCGAGGCCGTGGAGGAGTTGGAGCGCTGATCGGGCCGAGGCTGCAGCAGAGCTGTCGCTGCGTCTCCCTGTCCCCCCGGTTGCTTCGGATCGACGTCCGGCTACGCGGTCGGAATGCTCGCCTGTTCTGCGCGTACGCGCCCCCTGCCACACGCCCTGACGAGGCTCAAGAGTTTTTCGAGCAGCTCTCAGTGCAGGTAGAGGCGACGGCGCAGCGTGACACAGCGGTCGCCCTCGGAGACCTGAACGCAGTCCTGCGTAGGTCCGAGAGGTCGCTGTTCGTGACGCCACGCGGGAACAACAACACCGAGGCACTGGAGGACTTCCTGGAGAGGCAGGACATGGTGTCGGCCAACACCCGCTTCCGCAAGCCACTGAGCGGTCTCGCAACCTTCGTGGGCTGCAAGCGGAGGCGACGGAACGCGCGTGGCAGGAACGCAACCCGGAGACAAGCACAGCTCGACCACGTGCTCGTGCGTTTCCGTGAGCGTCGTCGCGCCGTCAACTGCCGCACCATCACGCCGCTGGCTCTGCGGTCCGATCACCGGCTCCTCATCTGCGACCTCAACCTTCGCGATCCGCTCTACCGTCCGCCGAAGCGGCCACCGCGGCGCTACTACCGCGCGCTCAGAGCCACCGATACGCAGCGTCGCTTTGCTAGCGCCTTTAACACCGCGCTGGGCGACAAGCGTGGAAGTGCCGAGTATGCGGAAGTGTGCGCTGCAGTCAGAACCGCCGCGGAGCAAGCAGTCCCGATGATGCAGCCGGCTCAACGTGGGCAGCCGGTCTGGCAGGACGACCCCGCGATTCAGGCAGCGAGGGAAGATCTGGAGAAGCTCCGCTTGAGCAGGCGACCAACCCGCGAGGCAGAGGCAGCTCTGGCAGCTGTCTACCTGCAGCGCCAACAAGCGGCTGTCGATGACGCCATTCAGGCTGTCTCTGCCGCTGGGCCCGATGCCAGAGGGCGCGTGGCCTGGTCCGCCATCAACGCTCTGACGGGACGAAAGCGGCGCAATCCGCTGAACCTGGCTGGTGACACGCCGGACGAGCGTAGGAACGAGCTGCGCGAGTTCTTCGCCGCCATCGTCAACGCGCCGCCACCCCCGCTGCCAGACAGTCTGACGCTGCCGCCGGAGACGCCGCTGCCGGCAGAGGAGAGTTTCAGCGTAGCCCCAGTCAACGCAGCCGACGTTGTCAAGCTCGCCCAGCAGTCACCGGGCGGGAAAGCGCTGGGTCCGGACGAGGTGCCCATCGAGGCGCTGCGCATCCCCTGTGTGGCCGCTGAGGTCGCCAGAGTGATGAACCGCGTGCTCTTCGGTGAGGCGGCGCCCAACGAATGGACCACGGCGCACATCGTCGCTGTTCCAAAGAAGCCGGGCACCACTAGGCTTGAAGACCATCGAGGCATCTGCCTTCAGTCCTGTGCAGCGAAGCTGTTCAACCGGATGCTGCTTTCGCGGTTGCAGCCCGTGCTGGATCCGTACCTGCGCCCAGAGCAGAACGGGTTCCGGCCCCATCGCGGCACAGTGGCGCAGATCCTGGCTCTTCGCCGAGTCATCGAGGAGGCGCGGATTCGTCAGTCGATACTGATTTTAATCTTTATTGATTTCAAGAAGGCATTCGACTCGGTTGTCAGAGCCGTGCTTCCAATGGTGCTCCGCGCGTACAACGTGCCTGAGCAGCTGATCTCCGCCGTCATGGCGATGTACCGTGATACGACAGCTGCTGTGACAACACCGGACGGCCTATCGGACTCCTTTGAGACATCCTCCGGAGTGCTTCAGGGAGATACGCTGGCGCCGTTTCTGTTCGTCCTGGTGCTTGACTGGGTGCTGCGGACTGCTCTTCCTACCGACGACGACGGTTTTCTGCTGCAGCGACGCGTGGGTCGACGTCAACCGGAGAAGCGGCTCAGCGTGCTTGGCTACGCCGACGACCTCGCCCTGCTGTCCTCGACCGTCGAGGGCGCCCAACGGCAGCTGGACAGGCTGGTTGCCGTTGCGGCGAGTGTCGGCCTGGTGGTCAACACGCAGAAGACCGTTGTGCTCTGCGTGCCGGACGACATCGAGGCTGCAATATTTTGCCGAGGCGCTGACGGGCAGGCGACCGAACTCCCGCGATGTCAGCAGTTCGTCTACCTCGGCGGTCTGGTTCCAGACGCTCGCGAGGACCTGCGACGCCGCCGCGGGCTTGCCTGGGCTGCCTTTCGTTCTGTGAGGGCAGTCCTGCAGTCCGAGGCCCTACCGGACCGCCAGAGGACGGCGCTGTTCCAGGCGGTAATCGAGACCGTCCTGCTGTACAACGCCGAGACCTGGACGCTGACGGACTCACTCGAACAGCAAGTCGATGCGGCGCACGCTGGTCTGCTGCGCGCCGCCTTCAACATCGGCGTCGAGCGAGTCACCAACGCGGCACTCTATCGCCGCGCTGGCCTGCCACGTCCAAGTGATCTACTGCGCCGTCGGCGACTCCAGCTCGCAGGCCATCTCATCCGCGCCGAGTCGTACTGCCCACAGCCGGTGCAGGAGGTGCTGCTGCTCACGCTGCAGGCACCCTACCGGCGAGGTCAAGCGCGAACTCGGCGTTATGTCGACTGTCTGCTGGCTGACGCCGGCGCCCCGGACACTGCCGGTGGCGCGGCCTTTGTTCGCGCCCAAGCCATGAAGCGCGCCCTGTGACGCTGACTTTTACCATCATGACAGCGTATTTTGTTGTTGTTGTTGTTGAATGACATATATGACACCTAATCGTCTATGTAAAAATCCAAGTCTTCTTCTGAACTCTCTCTTCAAAAACTTATTTACGGCTGTCAGTTAGCGATATTAACTTCAATTAATTAAATTTTATTCCATTGGATCTGCATAAATAAAAATAATCAAGCATGACCGAAGGGACAAGCACTCAGCCAAAGACTGTGGTTGGTGTTGGCAATGACACGACAAGCTCCGATAGCAACGCCTCTCTCGGAAAGCAGCTCCACGTGACTGGATCAGAGTTTGTCAGCGCTCTGAAGGACGCGATGGTCGAGATCGATGCCAGCATGAAGCACCGCGAGGAGATCCAATCGATCGCTAGCTTCCTAGTCGCATTTCACAGTACAGACTCGACAGCTTTCCTCAGCGAAGACCAGCTCAGCCAGTTGACCTTCACTTTTCGAATCGAATCAGTTGAGCAAACTCAAAGCTGTCTGCTAAAAATTTTTCGCTTTAGCTCGTCGAATGTTGCCCAGACTAAGCGTTATCGTTACTATCATTTGGTGCCTACTGAGGCCTTTGTCTCGTACTTATGCAGTCGAACCTACTACCGGCAGATGAGTGCGTATTCTACTGAATCGACGCCATTCAAATTTCCCATTCGGGAAAGCGGAACTACGAGTAAGAGCAAAGAATTCTGGTCTTCTATGAAGCATCAATTTGTCGCCGACGAGGAAGGTACGCTCGTACACGTAAATACTACTTCAAGTATGATTTTCGAAAGTCGAATTCGGAATTTTATTGTAAAACTTTGATTCAATTTTAGGTGGCTAATTGTGCAGTGGTATAACTTTTTAATGCCAGTTTAAGTCGACTAAGTACATAAGTAGCGAGTGAAGAAATAAATAAGGCCTAGAACACTGCAGTGGTTCACTTCGGAAGTATCCATAAGGTTTTTTTGATGTTGGGTTAATCAGTGAAGAGATTATTGCTGCTTGATTATAGATATTTGCGGTGCGTCTGGAATTAACTACGATTGTAACAAATATACGATATTGCATATGTATAGCGTCTATTAGAGTCAAATTAAATAAGTATTAATATAGCTAATGCTTAATACTAATAATTGAGCTATGATTATGAAGAATACGTTGTCTATGCTCAGAAATATTTCGCTGAGGAAGTTCGAAGTTCGAAAAAAAGAAAAAAATATTTTTACGTACAATGGAATACTGACTTCATAGAAAGCAGAGATGTACAGAAAGGTCTGGAAATGCATGCTAGAAAGGACGTTAAAATTTAGCATAACAATTGGCGCTGCTGAATATAGAAAGGCGCTACACATGTAGATAATTCGATCTTTTGGACACTTAGGGTCTTTTGAATCTTTTGAAAACATTTCTTTAGTGAGTGACGTATCATAACATGTTTTAATCCGCGTTAAAATTTCTCTTCTACTTGTAGAAGATCAGCAGGACAAGGTGTGGACAAAACAGGAACTGATCTTGTCCAACTTTCTACATTTCCTAGTGAACATGTTCGCCCGCACCATTCCCGGGAATCTGCTCTATGGCATCGAAAATGCCTCGTGCAAAGGCGATTTCTTTTTCTGCATCAAATTCCTGCAAGAGACACTGCTAGCCAACCCCATGGATTTGAGGAGAATCTACGAACGCATCTGGGACCAGTTCCAGCGGCTGAGTCGCGACCCTGGAAATCTTGCCAGAGTGAACGAGCCGGGTTCATCGACAAGGACACATTTTTGAAGGTTTGCAGCGACTGCATCCTGTGGACTAAAATCGAGGACAAATCCAAAGCTGCTGGTCGAGACAGCCATGTCCCCTATCTCAAGTTACTGTACTTTTCTTGACTGTACTCTTTTTGATAGATAGTCTTAACTTCGTTATTCAACAATTTTATTCGTCGGAGGACATGGTTCAAACTAAAGCTTCTTTTCACTTCTTGTTCGCCCTAGTTCACTTATTAATCTGCTAATCTTCAGAGCTAGCGACTTGCAACTAGCTGAGACTATATTCTGCAGAACGTTTGGATCTATCATTGTCAGTACGGCTTCTTGTACTCGGACTACGTGTTACAATTCCATCGACCCAATGCAGAGAAAATCGTCTAAATACGTTTAATAGCTACGTCACAATTAGTGACACATTTATCACTCAATTTGATACGTTTGGGTATAGGAGGTTTGAAGCTTAGCAACTGTAAGTGGTCGATAGCTAGTTAGTAAGAAATTCGATAGCCAGATACCTGGATTGAATGGGACAACTGTTAGTCTGGTACATGTAGATTTGACCAATTCAAAAATGCTAATTTACAGTTGCTCCCAAAGGAGAGTCAAACAGACTTTTTCCTTTTGGTTCCAATGTCGTGTAGAATTTTGCAGAGCAAAGTGATGATACGAAGCAGGCATCCTCTGTAAGCTCTCTTGCGGGCTTTCTTCCTTGACAAACAATTCGGATCCTAGTGAATGCTAAAACACAACACATTTCAATGGAAATTTCCGCTACAACGCAGCCATCACTGCAATCAAAATTGATGCAAGGAAATCTACTTGAGTTCAGGCACGAGTCACTAAAATCAACCTTTCAGTGAATTGAATCACAGTCTAAATCTTCTCAACTGTGACCAGAAGGATTCTTTAATTATGAAGCTTTCTTAGAAATTGGAAACCGAAAAACTTAAGTTAATAGCCCGCCGGCATAAACTGTAGTCAGCCTGCACTTTCCCAATTCAGGCAAATTGTGGTCACGTGTTCTGGAATAACTTCCTCTCAATGAGCATAGAACTGAAAGCAATCTGACATCTGAGAGCAGCTGTCTATCAACACCTGGCCTTGGGCAGGGACTTTTCTATGTAGCATCTTCTCTCTATCTATGATGCTATTAGAGAAGTCCCTGCCTTGGGGCAAGAGCCTGCTAAGGTAACAATAACAATCAGTTATACAGCTTTTTGTCGCTAGCATGTAGTTTGCTAATTTTTTCCTGACTGACGGCTCACTCCGCGCTACAGTCTGCGGGATGAATTATTACAAACCCTCTACTAAGCCCTAGAGAGCTCACTATTGAATGTTTAACAATCGAGTGGAGGATCTAGGGACAATTTTTTACTTGCTCCTGCATCCGCTATCTTACCTCATTTTCACTGTCTTTTTTCCGTGACAATATAGCTAGATATTCCGCCGACTCTTGTTTCTCCATCCTCCCAGAGATAATTGTTATGCAGCTGAGAAAAGTGTGATGAGTCTCCGCATAACCACCTACTAGCTACATGTCGCATAGTCCCAGAACTGTAGCCTGCCATATAGCTGAAGATGCAGCAGACACTTACCGTCTGACTGGAGCAGGCGTAGGCGAACTGCTGGTTATATAGTGATTATCCTAGCTAGCAGTAGATTTTTACGACTTCTGACTCCGCCGCTGTGTACTGCGTATACATATATGGCTTAATTAATTGCTTCTAACAGTAAATGGTTTAATTATTAAGCATACAGCTGAGTTGATGAAGCCTCTCGGTTTGGTACAGTAGAAAAGGGAGATTCAATAAGATGCTGAGAGGATTGTAACTATGTTTACTTGGGCCTGCACTTTGCCTAGCTATAGTATTGTACCTTATCTTGTATTCAAGACATCGTTGGTATCTAGAGCAAGCTCGAAGAGCTTGGTTTAATAAGGGAGTAGAACCTGCGCTTCGGGCTGTGTTTTGGCCTTTGACCTCTGCTCCAGGTCGTAGTTTTTGCCTTTGACCTCTGCTTCAGGTCGTAGTTTTTGCCTTTGACCTCTGCTTCAGGTCGTAGTTTTTGCCTTTGACCTCTGCTCCAGGTCGTAGTTTTGGCCTTTGGCCTCTGCTCCAGGTCGTAGTTTTGGCCTTTGACCTCTGCTCCAGGTCGTAGTTTTGGCCTTTGACCTCTGCTCCAGGTCGTAGTTTTAGCCTTTGGCTTCTGCTCCAGGTCGTAGGTTTTGCCTTTGACCTCTGCTTCAGGTCGCAGCGTAGTTTTAGCCTTTGACCCCTGCTCCAGGTCGTAGGTTTTGCCTTTGACCTCTGCTCCAGGTCGTAGTTTTAGCCTTTGACCCCTGCTCCAGGTCGTAGTTTTTGTCTTCGACCTCTGCTCCAGGTCGTAGTTTTTGTCTTCGACCTCTGCTCCAGGTCGTAGTTTTTGCCTTTGACCTCTGCTTCAGGTCGTAGTTTTTGCCTTTGAATTCTGCTCCAGGTCGTAGTTTTTGCTTTTGACCTCAGCTCCAGGTCGTAGTTTTTTACTTTGACCTCTGCTCCAGGTCGTAGTGTGGCTCTTGACCTCTGCTCCAGGTCGTAGTTTTGGCCTTTGACCCCTGCTCCAGGTCGCAGTTTTGGCCTTTGACCCCTGCTAAAAGCAGTTAGGAGCTGCTGTATATTCTGGCAATCCATCGGAGTGCTATTTGAGCAAGACGTTTTGCATTACACGAACGCACTTATTTTTGCAAGTACCCTTTAGATAAATTTCTCGCAAATCGTTCAGTTATCACGCGCCCTCTCTCAAATCTACATGGTGAAGTGAACTGGGGTCTTGTGTAGCTCACATAAACACACGCATGCATAGCCTTGCTTTCTACATCATAGCTAGAATGTACACCCTTAAATCTGTACCGTATTGTGAGCTACAACGAGCACAGCTGTGCAGCAAAGTTGAGTTCCAGTGTTCCAGTCGTTTTGTTTGCATCCGAAATTCCTACTTACTGAGCAATAGAGAGAGAGGAGGGAGAGAGAGGCGAAGCCAGAAAAGATGTCTGGCTGACATTGTCAATATTGTTGCTCTGTTCGAAAGGAAGAGAAGAGCTCAAAGATAGAAAGGACAGTCTGCAAGCCGCAGTGTCTGGCGCGTGCGTCTTGTGGCACTTGCAGAAAATGAGATTATTTAATAAGAGATGAGCCTGGAACAGGCGGAGGGGTTGCAGAGCAAGAGAGAGAAAAGCTACATGGGAAATTCTGAAGGCATAATTCAATACGCTAAACTGTAAAGCTGTCTAGGAAGTCGGCATCAACGATGAGTGAGTACTGTCTAACTTGGGATCTTATGGACCCGTGCCTAAATAATTCGGGTACAAAAGGCTATCTATCTAAATATCTATCTATCTATCTATCTATCTATCTATCTATCTATCTATCTATCTATCTATCTATCTATCTATCTATCTATCTATCTATCTATCTATCTATCTATCTATCTATCTATCTATCTATCTATCTATCTATCTATCTATCTATCTATCTATCTATCTATCTATCTATCTATCTATCTATCTATCTATCTATCTATCTATCTATCTATCTATCTATCTATCTATCTATCTATCTATCTATCTATCTATCTATCTATCTATCTATCTATCTATCTATCTATCTATCTATCTATCTATCTATCTATCTATCTATCTATCTATCTATCTATCTATCTATCTATCTATCTATCTATCTATCTATCTATCTATCTATCTATCTATCTATCTATCTATCTATCTATCTATCTATCTATCTATCTATCTATCTATCTATCTATCTATCTATCTATCTATCTATCTATCTATCTATCTATCTATCTATCTATCTATCTATCTATCTATCTATCTATCTATCTATCTATCTTTCTATCTATCTATCTATCTATCTATCTATCTATCTATCTATCCATGTGTATGCTGTTGTCCCACAAGTACTCCCAATTCTTTGACCATTTAACTATTCGAGCGCTATCCAACTCCGCTCCACTCGTTTCCGATTGCTCTCCGGAAAATACTAAACTGTTGCCGAACGCGGAGCGCTTATACATTGAAAAATCGATGTTTGAAAAAAGTGTGAGCACTGAAGTAAAAACAATTTTATATACTTTATTAAGCTTCCTAGCTAGTATTTATTCTGTTTCCGCTTTGGACAGGGTGGGTTAGATGTTACTCGCAAGTGAGGAGATATACATGTACAGCTTAGGGACTAAACTAGAGCGAGGGACTGCATGCTAGTCATGTCTGACTGGAATTACGACTATGATAGCTATGACAGCTACTCAGAGCTGCCACTGGAGGGCCAGTGCATTGTTCTGGATGGCTATCATTGTTCGGCATGTGAGTTCACCAGCTTTCCTTTTTTGGACGTCAGTGTGTTGTAGAACGTGAAACCGGCTTTGAGTTTTGGTATCGTTGATTATTCAATTGGTAGCTTTATTACAACATTAATTAGTAGATTAATGTTGGTAGATTATACACCTGGTTTCATGTTTGTCATAAGCTTCACCTGTTGATGTTGGTCATGAGCTTAATGTTGGTCATAAGCTTCATGTTGGTCATGAGCTTCATGTTGGTCATAAGCTTAATTTTAGTCATAAGCTTAACGTTGGTCATGAGCTTCATGTTGGTCATAAACTTAACGTTGGTCATGAGCTTCATGTTAGTCATGAGCTTCATGTCGGTTATAAGCTTAATGTTGGTCATGAGCTTTATGTTGATCATAAGCTTCATGTTGGTCATGAGCTTCATGTTGGTCATAAGCTTCATGTTGGTCATAAGCTTCATGTTGGTTATTAGATTCATGTTGGTCATAAGCTTCATGTTGGTCATAAGCTTCGTGTTGGTTATTAGCTTCATGTTGGTCATAAGCTTCATGCTGGTCATAGGCTTCATATTGGTCATGAGCTAACATGGGTCATAAACGGATGATACGCAATCGCTTCGACATCGTTAAATGAATTTCTGTTTGCACTCGCAATGCTTTAACAGATGCATTTAAGATCGCAGTCTGACAGAATTCAATGAACAGCTTCACATATTTTCACAAAGCGAATTGCGCCTATTTTCCGGGAAAGCAGATTATCACGCGAACGTGCCTGTGCACTTTTTAGTCAGTAGGCTGTTTTTCTGGCATTCCGCTAAGGGCATCGATGGCAGCAATGCATCCGCGCTATGCTCAGCCAGCTAAGTGTATTCCCAGTGCTCAACTGTCTCTCCTTCTCCTTCTGCTCCGAGCAAATGCTCACCTTACCAAGGGCTCTCGCTTCTCCTCCCCTCTCCTCTCTGTTTTCTCCCTTCGGAGTGGCAGTGCCCTGGAACCAATCGCTTGAGCCTAATGCGGCCTCTAATTTAGCCACCGAAAGCTGCATGCGTGATTATTATCTGACATGCACTACTGCCGACTGAAATCGTTTCCAAGACGCAGATAGGCAGGATAACGCTCCCCACGGTATATGCAGTTGAATATTTGCCGGAAGGTAGCCGAGCAGTGGTGATGTAGCCAGCGACCAGGAAGTCAATTCGATGGCTGTTTATGGCAGCTCGCTGCCCACCAGCCTGCGAGCCCTGATCTCTTGTTGCTACGGCGATCGGGACGCCAGCGAAGTCAGCTTTACGGCCGTTGGAAAAAACTGGCACCCGCTGACCCCGTCTGGTTGGCGAGAGCTGCGCCGACAACGACCGCCAAGGACGCGGCGGCGATGCCGCAGCAGCAGCGGCGGCGCTTTTGGCAGCGGCAGCGACGGAGGCGTCAGCGACGACGAACTGTCGATGAGCAGCTGTGATGGCGGCGGCTGCGGTGAGGGAAAGTTTCCATTGACCACCGGATTTGAGATCAGACGTTCTGATAGTCATACAGGTCGACTGTTGTTTGGATGTGTCCAAAGACCTTAAGTGATCCAACTCATAAGCTAATATACCTACGACCCTATTTACTCTGGCAGCTTGTACTTCGAAGTATTTCAGACGGCAGTCTGCGACGAGTGGAGCAAATTAAGCGGAAAGCTACTCACTCAGTGGCAGGGCGCTGGGACACTCGAACCTCGAGAAATCCCCCCGACTACTCATTACCTTCCTAACGCTTAATTAAGTGACGAGCCCAGAAATGCTGAAAAAATACTAAAGAGGGGCAAGAAGCAGAGGAGCAGACTGTCGAGAGTCGCATTGATAGGCATGGCAGTCAGAATGTACGGCTATACAATGACCTATTGCACCGTCATAATATTTTCAAAGCGCATATAGAAGTTATGATTCTAATTTCTCCGCATTTAAGAACAATCGAATAGCACCCTATACCCAGACTGTTTAGCTGCCAGTGCCAATTGCTAGGTGTCAAGTCACGCGGGCTCATCGCATGCCCCCCCCCCCTACCAATCTTGCAGGTGCCGCGGCTGCGGCAGCCGCTGCCGAGGATGCCGAGAGTCTGGACGGCGGATCTGGCGGCTTATTCGACTCCGTGGACGCCGATCGTACCCGGCGTCGACGCTCAAAGCCGACCGGTTCGGTTGCCGCGGTGTCGTCGAGTGCGTCGCCGTCGGCAGGCTCTGAGCATCAGAGACGGCTGAGGCAGCTGCGGAGGTACTGAATGAGCGTCTGAGATTAGCGATTGTTGAAATGAACTTGAGATTAGCTGTATGTAGGATATAGATATATAGATTAATGATCCAGTGCTATCAGAACTTAAAACTACTACCTCGAGGCTAATTTATCTGTTTATCTAATTTATCTAATACATAATTTATCTGTAATATATTTCACTGATGGCATTCGTGAATAACTTCCACACTACAGACAACAGCAGCTAGCGGGAGCCTCAGCCACACCAACTACTAGTCCCTCGTCGCGTCGCTCCGCCGCCGGTGCCTCATCGCGTCTGTCGGCCACGGACGAAGAAGCCGCCTCCGGTCTCGGCGGCAGCCCGCGCTCAACCGCCAGGACACAGCAACGGCAGCCGAAGTCGCCGCTATCGACGCGGTCGAACGCGAGCGCCAATAAAAGCGCTGGTCGTCGCAGCGGCGGCGCTGGCCGATCTGGCGGCGGCAGCGTCATTGAATCGATGCCGACACCGTCGCAGGTGTCCGGACACCATAGTCATTCTCGACGTTCTGCAGAAGCTGCGGCGGCGGCGGCGGCGGCGGCGGCAGCGGCGGCGGCGGCGGCAGCAGCGGAGGCGACTGATGTAGCTGACCCAATGCTAGGCGCTGATTTTCAAAGCCGTCAATTAGCCGACGGTCTGCAAATCGAAGACTTCACCGACGGACCCCTGGACGAAAGCATCCTAGAAGCCTACGGAGTTGTTCGGGGCGGTCAGGAAGTGAGGAAACAGACATTTTTTCTGTTACATACAGACGTTAATTTCAGAGGAAGTCTTTATTTACAATAAGTTTGTGTAAGAAGAGCACCACCTCCTGTGCTGACTTCTGACCACATACAAGCACGCAGATACTGTACGCAGGCATACACACACAGGTGCACAGTGGTCCTGACTTTCTAATCGAAAAGTATGTACACTCTCTGTGCCTTGGGGCTGGCCCGATCATGGGTGTTGAATCGCACGCCAACCCCCCAACAGACTAGCTTATTGTGCATACAAGCCCCTAATAAATGCAGTGGCCTGAATGAACGGAATTGAACCCGGGGGTCTGAGCTGCTCTGCCCATCCTACTCCGCAGGAAGTCAAAGGCCCAGTAGAGAAGGTCAGCAAAGTTCGCAAACTCGGAACGCTGGAGTCGTCTGTTAAATACGACAGCTCCCAGAAAATTGTAACCGTGAAGATCATCCAGACTCACGAGCTTCCCCGACCGGGCACGTACGACTTTGGCGGCAAGCTGGGTACGAACCTGAAGTGGAACTCCATCCAAGTGACGCTCGCTCTGCTGCCGGAGAAAAAGCAGAGAAACAAGACAACGATTGCCAAGGGAGACAATCCGCAGTTTGATGAGACTTTCATGTTCACCAACATCTCTTCGGGTAAAGTTGAATATTGAGTTTTGATAGTGCGGTCTTGTCTTGATTTTCATCATTGATTTTTCTTAGTGTCTTAGTAAGCATTTGACCATTTCCGCCGGGTTTAAAATGGCTACTCATAGTTGTTCGGCCGTGTCAGAAACTTGCCGTTCAGTAATTTACTTTGAATAAACTTCGCTTGTAGTTACTGAGGAGCTCAGCCGCAAAGAGCTTAGTCCTTGGGAAGCTTCATCCTTTGTCCAGGAGGAGCTTAATCCTTAGTTACGTTTGTTAAAATTCGTACGAGGTGTATATGAAGTATACGAGTTGTGTAATACACGAGGTGTGGACTACAAAAAACGGAGTTCGACTAAAACTTATCTACAGTAGTGTAAGTCTTCTTAAAGCATAGCTACCCAGCTTTCATATGAGGCAGACTAAAGTCCAAGCATCTATGTTTTCATAATTTTTTAAATCATTAGTTGGGAGGTCGAAGTGCAAAGTGCTTTGAGAGGCTGATGTTGAGGAAGCGCGGCGTGTTCGATGTGAACAATTGGAGAACGATGCATGCTGGCTGCATCGTGATAGTGCCACAGTGCAAAAGGCGATTCCAGTGAAGCAGATTTTGCTAAAGTCAGGTTGCAGCAGAGTTGGGACCTCGTGTTGCTCACCCAATATTGGCACCGTGCGGTTTTTTGGCTCTTCTCCAAGGTGAAACAAGTCCTCAAATGAACAAGATTTGAAGACTTAGAGTCCATCAATCAGAGAATTACACGGGTGCTTGCTAATACGAGCTAAGCGGCATCACAAAGGAAGGCTTCCAGAGTTGAATCATTAGCTGACACCAACGATTGAAATTTTTGAAATTTAAAGCAAGTTCTTGTTTCTTTTTAATGACACTTTTCGCAGCATTAACTTCTGTGGCTCATATTCTAGCAGGTTTTCCAATATAAAATCACAAATATAAGACTAAATTATTAATTGCCTGACCCATCGGATTTGCAGTGGAATTCGGTCGACTTGGCATCCGTTTTCGCGCCTACGGCTGTCAGCACAAGCGTCGCAAACTGCTCATGGCTGAGAACATTCTGGCGCTGGCGTCGTTGGCGTCGCCGAAGAACGAGACAATTCTTCATCTGCCATTGGAGCTTCGGGCTGGAGACTATGCTAGACGGGTGAGGCATCCCAGCTGGTTGTTTGTACTAAAGTCGAATTTTGTTTCAGGCGCAAAGCGTAGCATCAAGGTGTGGAAATACCCGTTCCGACATGCTGCCACCTCTTGACATGCGCTCTATGATGTAGTTTAGAGTCCACCGACTAAAGTTGGGTCAAAAAACTTTTACATCAAGTCGTGAGTCTCTTTGATGTATCATTTGATACCAGCACCAAGTCACAAAGTGGTGCATAACATTAAACAATTCAAGTAGCCACCTAGAAAAGTTCCTATCCTCAGAGGTGAACACTTCAAACTCGATACCGAGGACTTTCTTTCGCTTTTACCATGTTTGGTTTCACAGATGTTTTCCGTGCAATGGTGCAAGATGGAGTCATTTACAATCTCATTGCCGATTGCTTCCATTCATCCTCACAGGGTTCTGAAGATGCCAAAGATGACGCTGACGAGTTGCAAGTGGACGGTTGGACGTCGTTAGGAGTCACCGGATTTCCGGAATTATTTGTTGGTATAACGTACAACGCCTCAACTGGTCAGCTAGCTACCGAGATTATCAAGGGCAGCTCGTTTAAGCTTCCTGGAATGTCCAGAACACCTGGTGAGTACGAATTTAAGATTCATTAATTTCGAATAACATGACTACTTTTGATTAACAAAATATGCCTCATCATTTAAAACAATACAACTCATAATTTACTTCAGAAACGTACGTTAAAATATCTCTAATGGCGTCGAATGGTCACGTGCTATTCAAATCGAAGACAACTTCATCTGAGGGCACTCAGAACCCGATGTGGAAGGAGAACTTTGTATTTCCAGTCAACAAATTTCAGCTTACTGACATGACCATTATGGTGGCCGTGTACGCTAAAAAGACTATGAATAGACGAGAAATCATTGGTTGGTTCTCTATCGGTAAGTTAAAGTAATTTTTTATGTATACTATCACTAAATATAGATATTTAGAACTGTCCCCAAAGTGACCCATCAGCAAAGCGACCCGTCACCAAAGTGACCCGTCACCAAAGCGACCCGTCACTAAAGTAACCCGTCACCAAAATGACCCGTCACCAAAGTGACCCGTCACCAAAATGACCCGTCACCAAAATGACTCGTCACTTGACGTCAGCTTTGTTGACTGCAAAACCAACTGCACTGTTACAATGTATCCTACTTTCGTTCCAAAAAGGCTGCAACAACAGCGGAGAAGAGGAGCTGGCCCATTGGCAGGTCACCAAAGTGACCCGTCACCAAAGACCCGTCTCACCAAAATGACCCGTCACCAAAGTGAGTCACCAAAATGGTCACCAAAATGACTCACTTGACGTCAGGCATGCGCACTGTTACAATGTATCCTACAAAAAGGCTGCAACAACAGCGGAGAAGAGGAGCTGATTGGCAGGACATGAAAGACGCTCACGGCGAGCCGGTAACACTGACCTGAAATCCTAAACGAAGTACAATATTATTCAAAGAAACTCTTTTGTGGAACAAGGGAAATAATTACTGGCATCTTTCGCCGTGTTCAACTGCAGCAATCGGTGCTCACCGGACGCGCACCCTCCTGTTCAGGAGACCTCGTTAACACTCTCTTTTCTTTTCCCGAAGCCGCTCTGTATTATTACTCAAATTTTTATTATGATTACGTAATATTTTAATGCTATAATCTCTGATTGTCATGCATGTATTCGTTTTGGGTGAATATTTTTCCAAAGCTGTTATAATTTGGCTTGAAGCCGACAGTTCATTGTGGTATTATGCTGATTGCCAATCTAATTTAACCTTCTTAAATTATTCCTCATTGGCACTGCAACACAGTTGCCGGCAGTAAATGTCAGAGTTAAATTGTTTGTTCGACTGTATCAACGGTTAAAATATAAATTTATCTATCCACGAAAAATATTTATTTACATTGTCATATGCGAAGACTAAAACGATAATATTTATGATTGTAAACAGTTCCGCCTGGCTCAAAGAAATTATCTAAGAAGACTAGAAGCGTTTTATAAATGGAAAAAATTATTATCGTGGATAATGAACTTCATACTCGCGCAGTAGAGTCAACTGCATATGCATTAAGATTTAAACAAAATTCAAATTGACAGAAAGCCAATACTTTTAGTTAAACTACCGCACTAGTAACATTAATAATTGATTACATCTGCCCAATGGCCAGATGTGCAACCGACAGCTCAGCCGAAGCTATTGCGCGGCGCATCTGAAGGCTGCGTACGGCTGTTCAGTCTAAGGAGTGGAGGGGAGCTAATGCTGGCACCCATTTTACAGGTGAGTGAATTGAAGCAATGCAGAGTTAAGTGTCTTGCTCAATGACACAAATTGTTCCAAGTGGGATCGGGAATCGAACCCCCAACTATTCAGTCGTGAGTCGGGCGCTCTAACCACTAGGCTACAACTCCCTACACTAGATCATACAAAATAAGAACTAGCACTTTTACTGCAAGTAGAAAGATGCGATTTTTAAAAGTAAATTTCAAGAGAAACATTAAATTAACAGTAGAACTACCAAGGGGGGGGGAAAAATTTCCCCCCCCCTGACAATTTTTTTTGCTGCGCCGGAACGGAGCAACGCAGACACACAAAATTCAAGAACACGGGCTAACTTTTTGTTGCGCACCTTCTCAAACAAGAATCAAGTCGCCAGCCCTCCGGACCGTCGAGATATTCGACGATTCTGCCAGAAGGTCGGATTTTTCCCATAAGCGCTAGTGTATTCAGTACACCCCTGTGCGCCAATCAGCACTGCGCCTCAGTGCAGCCTTGCCAAGTCTCCAAATTTCATCAGCACGTCGACCACATGTGTCTGCATCAGCTCTGACTTCGTTGGTCACTAGCCTTCACCCAGGCGGAGCTTCTGGACCTTCAACAGGTGGCACCAAGTGACTATGGACACTCTGATACGAATTTCTCGAGTTTCGCTGATCAAGCCTCGACAGTGGGCATACCTCAACTGCTAGGTATCCTCAGCTAGTCTCTCGAGCCTTCCATCATCACCCCGACGCCGTCGGCACCTTCAACGGATTACACCAGGTGACTATGAACACCCTGATGCAAATTTCTCTAGTTTCGCTGATCAAGCCTTGCCAATGGGCAAGCCTCAACCGCGAAACATCTTCAGCTAGTCTCTCAAGCATTCAGTCATCACCCCGACGCCGTCGGCACCTTCAACAGATGACACCAGGCGACTATGAACTTTGATGCGAATTTCTCTAGTTTCGCTGATCAAGCCTCGACAGTGAGCAAGCCTCAACTTCTGGACACCCTCAGCTAGTCTCTCAAGCATTCCGTCATCATCCCGACGCCGTCGGCACCTTCAACAGGTGGCACCAGGTGACTATGAACACCTTGATGCGAACTTCTCGAGTTTCACCGATCAAGCCTCGACAGTAGGCAAGCCTCAACTGCCGGACACCCTCAGCTAGTCTCTCAAGCATTCCGTCATCATCCCGACGCCGTCGGCACCTTCAACAGGTGGCACCAGGTGACTATGAACACCTTGATGCGAACTTCTCGAGTTTCACCGATCAAGCCTCGACAGTAGGCAAGCCTCAACTGCCGGATACCCTCAGCTAGTCTCTCAAGCATTCAGTCATCACTCGGACGCCGTCGGCACCTTCAACAGATGACACCAGGTGACTATGAACACCTTGATGCGAACTTCTCGAGTTTCACCGATCAAGCCTCGACAGTAGGCAAGCCTCAACTGCCGGATACCCTCAGCTAGTCTCTCAAGCATTCCGTCATCATCCCGACGCCGTCGGCACCTTCAACAGGTGGCACCAGGTGACTATGAACACCTTGATGCGAACTTCTCGAGTGAAGTGACGGTTCATTGGTTTGCTAGCATGGGTAACTGTGTGCGGTTTTTTGCTTAACTTTATTCTGCTAACTCAGTCACTTTGCAATTCAGTGCAATTCAGTGTACATCGTTGCTCTAGCCTTGCCTCGCCCCTTAAGTCCCTCCACTTGCTCAATCATGCAGTGCATCAATATAGTTCAATACTCCACTTCAATATTTTCAATAGTCGCAATATTTAAACCATTGCTCTCGATCTGTGTCTCGTCAAGCAACTTAGACTATTCTACTACTGCAAATATATCGCAAGAATTTATACTCGTTCAAACAACATTCGATTCCTGACTTTCGCGTCACGTCATCGAGTTTCACCGATCAAGCCTCGACAGTGGGCAAGCCTCAACTGCTGGACATCCTCAGCTAGTCTCTCAAGCATTCCGTCATCATCCGGACGCCGTCGGCTCTTTCAACAGATGACACCAGGGGAGTAAGGACACCTGAGCGTGATTTTTCATCATGCTCTTAACATTTCTGAAGCTCTCAAAATTTTTCAAGCACGGACATTGCTATAGTTCAGCTTGAACTCATGTTGCTGTATATTTATATTATTATTACACATACTTTTATGCATACGAGCTACATACATATTTTATTCGAAAAGCTGTTTAGTTTATTCAGCTATAATATTGAACCCAATGCAGAAAGGGTTATGCTTTTAAAAAGCCAGTAAATTCAGTCGGTTTTTTCATTTTTTAATGATTCAGAAATGTTAAGAGCATGATGAAAAATCACGCTCACGTGTCATTACTCCCCTGGTGCCACCTGTTGAAGGTGCCGACGGCGTCGGGGTGATGACGGAATGCTTGACTGACTAGCTGAGGATGTCCGGCAGTTGAGGCTTGCCTACTGTCGAGGCTTGATCGGTGAAACTCGAGAAGTTCGCATCAAGGTGTTCATAGTCACCTGGTGCCACCTGTTGAAGGTGCCGACGGCGTCGGGGTGATGACTGAATGCTTGAGAGACTAGCTGAAGATGTTTCGCGGTTGAGGCTTGCCCATTGGCAAGGCTTGATCAGCGAAACTAGAGAAATTTGCATCAGGGTGTTCATAGTCACCTGGTGTAATCCGTTGAAGGTGCCGACGGCGTCGGGATGATGACGGAATGCTTGAGAGACTAGCTGAGGGTATCCGGCAGTTGAGGCTTGCCTACTGTCGAGGCTTGATCGGTGAAACTCGAGAAGTTCGCATCAAGGTGTTCATAGTCACCTGGTGTCATCTGTTGAAGGTGCCGACGGCGTCCGAGTGATGACTGAATGCTTGAGAGACTAGCTGAGGGTATCCGGCAGTTGAGGCTTGCCTACTGTCGAGGCTTGATCGGTGAAACTCGAGAAGTTCGCATCAAGGTGTTCATAGTCACCTGGTGCCACCTGTTGAAGGTGCCGACGGCGTCGGGATGATGACGGAATGCTTGAGAGACTAGCTGAGGGTGTCCGGCAGTTGAGGCTTGCCTACTGTCGAGGCTTGATCGGTGAAACTCGAGAAGTTCGCATCAAGGTGTTCATAGTCACCTGGTGCCACCTGTTGAAGGTGCCGACGGCGTCGGGATGATGACGGAATGCTTGAGAGACTAGCTGAGGGTGTCCAGAAGTTGAGGCTTGCTCACTGTCGAGGCTTGATCAGCGAAACTAGAGAAATTCGCATCAAAGTTCATAGTCGCCTGGTGTCATCTGTTGAAGGTGCCGACGGCGTCGGGGTGATGACTGAATGCTTGAGAGACTAGCTGAAGATGTTTCGCGGTTGAGGCTTGCCCATTGGCAAGGCTTGATCAGCGAAACTAGAGAAATTTGCATCAGGGTGTTCATAGTCACCTGGTGTAATCCGTTGAAGGTGCCGACGGCGTCGGGGTGATGATGGAAGGCTCGAGAGACTAGCTGAGGATACCTAGCAGTTGAGGTATGCCCACTGTCGAGGCTTGATCAGCGAAACTCGAGAAATTCGTATCAGAGTGTCCATAGTCACTTGGTGCCACCTGTTGAAGGTCCAGAAGCTCCGCCTGGGTGAAGGCTAGTGACCAACGAAGTCAGAGCTGATGCAGACACATGTGGTCGACGTGCTGATGAAATTTGGAGACTTGGCAAGGCTGCACTGAGGCGCAGTGCTGATTGGCGCACAGGGGTGTACTGAATACACTAGCGCTTATGGGAAAAATCCGACCTTCTGGCAGAATCGTCGAATATCTCGACGGTCCGGAGGGCTGGCGACTTGATTCTTGTTTGAGAAGGTGCGCAACAAAAAGTTAGCCCGTGTTCTTGAATTTTGTGTGTCTGCGTTGCTCCGTTCCGGCGCAGCAAAAAAATTGTCAGGGGGGGGGGGGAAATTTCCCCCCCCCTTGGTAGTTCGACGGGCGGAAAAATGGCTTGGTATTCCTACTGTTAATACAACTATTATCACAGAAGTCAACTCATGAGGTCTCATAGTCTGCATTTCGACAGAGCTTACTTTCTCCGTTCCAGAGTCCACCGGCCCCACTGATGGCTCTGCCGGTGCCAGACAGGGTCCGGCGTCTTACCGGAGCGGAGGCGGGCACTTTTGAGTTTGCCAACAGCGAACCGCGTCGCAGAGGGTGCACAGAAAACAGAGCTGAACTGCCGAGATCGTACACCCCGACTGGCTGAAGGATCGCTGTCTCAGTCTCTGTCGCAGACAGCGAAGGTGACGAAGGTGCCGAGACGCCTCGACCGCCGCTGCCACCAACGCTTTGCTGCCGACCGCCGGAGGTTCGCCTCCAGCGGAGTTGCTGACAAGCCCGACTGTTCTCAGCTGTCATGGCGTCAGATCGGACGCTGTCCAAGCGAATGCTGGCCATGGCGCTGTTGAGCACTCGCTCCAGCTCGCTCATTTCAGCATCCCTGGCACCAGGCTGTTGAGTAGTTGACAAAATTTTCAGCGTTCGG